>PISX010010719.1:0-68983 GCA_004024625.1 Mellivora capensis
CTGTAAGGTGAAGAGTAGGGTAAGAATATTCCTATCATAGGAAAATTCAGCTGAAGACCCACAAAGACAGAAAATAACATGATGTTGGTAGAGAACTATATGCAGTTCAGTGCAGTAAGATCATAAAATTCAAGCAGAGAAGTATGAAGATATGTCTGGAGAGACAGAAAGGGTCCAGGTCAAGGTAAGTCAAATGGAATAGTTTGATCTTCATTCAATAGAGACTACAGAGTCAATCAAAAGTTTTAAGAGATGGCTTCTGTTTTACATAGGGTACCTTGGCAATGGTGTGGAGAACAGATTTGAGAGCATAAAATTGAAATCGGGGAAAGAAGCTGTTAAGAGAATGTTGAAATAGTACATGGGAGGGATGTTTTGAACCTCAAAAGGAGCAATGATACTAGTGATGAAGAGGTGGGAAAAGATAAAAAAAAATAATTTGGGAGACCAAACCGCCAGGGCAAGAGGCAATTGCCACTGGGCAGACTATCTGTGGGACAGACAGAGACAGAAGAATCAAGAATAATTATTTTTGGACTTTTCATTTGAATGACTGGATATATGGCTTGACATCAACTTGATTAAAGAAAGATAACACAGAAGAGAAGGAGCGAGACCTGAGAGACAGGAGAGAGAGAGGGATATTACTGATCCTTGCACTTGCAGGTAAACTGGCCCTTTTTACATTAGCAGATGTGAAATGAAAGCACAGTAACATCAAAAGATGTTCACTATCGGGGCACCTGGATGGCTGAGTCAGTTAGGTGTCTGCCTTCAGTTCAGGTCATGATCCTGGGGTCCTGGGATCAGCCCCATGTCAGGCTCTCTTGTCAGTGATGAGTCTGCTTCTTCTTCTCCCTCTGGCCCTTCCCCTGCTCCTTCTCTCTATCTCTTGCTCACTCTCTCTTTCTCAATTTTTTCAGAGAGAGAGCACAAGCAGAGGGAGTGTCAGGTGGAGGGAGAAGCAGGCTCCCCACAGAGCAAGGAGCCCAATGCAGAACTCGAATCCAGGACCCTGGGATCACAACCTGAGTCGAAGGCAGACTCTCAACCAACTGAGGCACCAAGACACCCCATAAATAAATAACATCTTTACAAAAAAAAGAAGGTATTCACTATCTTTGAAGAATTTTAATACAGAATGGTTACTCTCAGGTACGCTAACATATTTATTATTCTGATTTTCACTTTATAATACTGTAGCATTTTTTTTTAGAATTTCTTCTATTTTCTAAATATTCTTCACATATTAAACTAGGTTAATGCTTTCTATCCACAGAGAAAAGCAGTAATGGGTTTGACTAATTTTTGAAGCATTCTATCATTCCATCCCAGGGTTAACATTTAAGATGTAATTTTAAAAGTTTAAGGAAATCTATCAAGGATCTCTACATTTACTAATGAGTTAAGGATTTATCACCCTTAATTCATTTCATAGAATTATAGCTAAAATAAATAGTTAGCTCAAGCTATCCATCTGGTTCATGTTTACTCTGAGATTAATCTTTATGCTTCTTAGGTTTGGTCATTATCTCATCACTAAGATACAGTTGCTAATACCCAAACCAAGCAAAATCAAACAAAGAAAATCATCTAACCAAAAATGCTACCCCCATAATATAATAACCCCCATTCATCTCCAAGTAGCAATAAGTTCCTGGTATGTTAGACTATAAAAGGGTTAAAAACCTGACTATAGGGAAATAAGAAAGACCTTTGTTCTAATAACTAACCCTGGAACCAGATACACTATTGTGCCTTTTTCCTTTATTAATATAAATTTTAAAGGGATAGACATATTATAGCACATAATTCTAGAAAGATCTAATGACACAAAATTTCTAGCAATACTAAAATAAAATAAATAGCTCTAGATTTCTCACATTTCTGTGCCAGTAAACATTAAACATTTCTTCACTTACATTTATCACAGTAAATGCTGTAGAATTATACTTGCAGTACCAATGTTAGAAAGTCATTTACATCAGGATCTGTAATATATATGATGTCAACGATTTACTTTTTTGTGATATAGTTTAACTATAAAAGTTAAAAGTTTAAAAGGGATTATCTATAGGGCTGACTCACAGGTGGCCTTTAAACTTCCAGTTTATGGCTTTTAATTCTTCCTACATTATTATGGCTACAATGTACTAGATGATACACAAGCGACTTAAAAGAGTTGATATGCTTCCCTAAACACAAGAGCACTACATTTTGGCACTGGGGAAAATCTAACATTCTGTGTTTAGTCAATTACAACAAAAGGTGCTCTATATCTGTTGCTTATTTTGTTAAATATTCTTAGAATAATACTTAGATCTCAAAGGAATAAATGTCACTCAATGGAACTGATCCTAAAAGGACTTAAATACCCAATGAAATAATCTGAGACATGGTCCATTTATACAACTGCACTCCTTATCAAGACAGTTCATTGAAAGGCAAGACTGGTTTGGTTCAACTTCTTGGTATGCTCTAAATTAGGCAAATGGGTCATGAGTATCAGACTGATATTTGAAATTTGATCTAGGCACAGTTAGGATTATTTCCAGTTTTCTTTGTAAGGCAAATCCCAAGTATTTTTTCTCTGTCAGACTTTGTTTTACAACCATTGTCTTTGTAATAACTATCCTCAACATTATTTTTTTTCTGAACTGATTTTAACATGTTACTCCACAACTATTTGAGAGCAATCGAACAAAGACTTTTCCCCCAGGGAATGGGAAACAAAAATTTTATTACTACCATGAGTACAAATAATGATTCCAAGACACCAACCAGCAAGCCCAGCATCCCTTTAAACTTACCACAGGGTGAAATTCATTTGAATAAGTGTCTTATGGGAAAATTTGGCAGAATCGCTCTGAAGCATTTTTAACATGAGGGATAACACACACTTGTTAATTTTCTAGTAACCAAAGGGCCACATTAAAAAGATTTGTTATAGTTGAGGGATTTTTCAAGGTTATGATATCACCCATCAAACATCAAAACATGAACTGGAAAAACCCCAATAACTTTTCATGCAGTAGTGGGTCCCTGGGAAGTAACTGGATGTCCTTCATACTGTACTATGGTTAGTTTCTGCTGCTCTAGGCATTTTGCTGAAGACTGTTTTTACCTTTATGGGCAAGCAGTCATAAACAGTGCCAGGGAATAGTGAAATAAGTACATGGACTTATTATTTGGTCTTGTGTATAGTAAGAATTCAGAAAATGTGCAACTTGTGATTAGAATGAATGCTTATTGCTTTTTATGTGTTTAAATAATTGAATGTGGTTGTTTTAAAAATTAGAGTGTAATAACTTTGGAGCAAAACCTTCTTTTGGTTTTTGACTCATGTGTGATTTCACTTGACACTAAATTGTTGGCTTTTAAATATAATAGGCTATGGAATTCTAGTTTATTATTTCTTTATGGAAGCATATATCCATTTTAATAAAATTAATGCAATTGAACTTAGGAATTTTAATACCTTTAAAACCAAAACTGTATTATGGTTCATAATCTAGGGTTTCGCATATGAATCTATAGTAATCGCTTAGTATATACAAATATGCAATGAAAAAACAAGCTCCTAGTGATGGAAATATACTGTTATGATTCATTCCTGGGAGACAACACAAAATATAAAATACATGTCATCAAATTGAGTTTTTATATAGCTACATTATTAGAAAAATTACCATTAGGTATTTTTTTTTGCCATATGTATCTCATGGCCATAGCCTGATTTCTTTTTTCATGTTCAACATACATTTTATTTTTTTAATTTAATGTGTGTGTGTGTGTGTGTGGGTGGGTGTGTTCCAAATTCATTGTTTGTGCACCTCACCCAGTGCTCCCTGCGATATGTGCCTTCCTTAAATCCCACCACCAAGCTCACCCAATCCCTACCCCTATCCCCTCTAAAACCCTCAGTTTGTTTCTCAGAGTCCACAGTCTCTCATGGTTTGTCTTACCCTCTGATTTCCCCCAACTCACCTCTCTTCCCCATCTTCCAATGTCCTCTGTGTTATTCCTTATGCTGCACAAGTAAGTAAGACCATATGATAATTGACTCTCTGTGCTTGACTTATTTCACTTAGCATAATCTCTTCCAGTCCCGTCCATGTTGATACAAAAGTTGGGTATTCATCCTTTCTGATGGAGGCATAATACTCCATTGTATATATGGACCATATCTTCTTTATCCATTTGTCTTGGTTCTTTCCACAGTTTGGCAACTGTGGCCATTGCTGCTATGATCATTGGGGTACAGATGGCCCTTCTTTTCACTACATCTGTTATCTTTGGGGTAAATACCCAGTAGTGCAATTGCAGGGTCATAGGGAAGCTCTATTTTTTAATTTCTTAAGGAATCTCCACACTGTTTTCCAAAGTGCATAGCCTGTGATTTTATCAGAGACACAAATGGTTTCAGATGGTGTATGAAAGTTCACACTTAATATAATGCTTACAACAACCTTTATTTGGCTATTCAAATCTTTCCTGAACCAGACATCAGTAAATTGAAGTAAGTATCTTATATTAAACAGGAATGTAAGTGCCTCAAAGGACTATGCTATTTTATTATCCTCTATATCCTTTCTGTCTGTCACATAGTAGGATCTCTATAAATGCTTCCAAATGAATGAATGAGTTCACATACTAGTGTCTTGGAAATTCACAATTTTTAACCCTAGTGTACATTATCTCATTAGCTGTAGAAAGTGCTTTAGCACATTATGTACTTGCTATAAAACCAGAATTCAGAAGTTCTTTTACATAATAAATTTGGTCATTTTGGGGGTCTATAATTTAGATAACATAATTTTATATAGCATAATGATATGCTATATCCACACCATATACAGCTAGCCAGAGATTTTGAAAGCAATGCTGTGTTTCTCACATAAACATCAGGAGATTTTCATTTATGTCAACGACTCATTTCACCAAAGCTGGGCACTATTTCCCATCAACCAAAATGATTCCTATATAGGGTAGGTGCTTATGAGGTAACACAGTAATGGAAAATACAGTCTTTGGTGGGTTTAGAGTTTTTTGACTCATATCCCTGGCAATGAGAAATTTTCAATATAAACACAGAGTAAAATTTATTAAAAATCATACATTTTATAAATAGAAGTATTATCTTGCTTGATTTATATTTATTTATCAGCATTTTAGTCAAAGACTATATTTAGTTTATTATTTCATTGTTGTTAAATTCCTCATGCTTGTTTCTTATAAAATATGGTCATTGTAACTATAACAAATCAAAATGAGACTGCTAAGGTGAGGATAGTAGATTACATAATTTTTACCATAACTGTAAATAGCTCTAGAAAGAAAACTAAGATAATGTCAACTTCAAACTCTGTGTCAACACAAGATCAAATTAACCCTCTTGGCCTTAGTCTCATTACTTTCCAAGAAAGAGAAGTAGAAATGTCTAGTGGTATCTAATCTATGTAAATGCTAAATATCCCTTTCATATAATGTTGTCATTATGATTACTGTACCATTATGTTAATCATCATTATATTTGGTTAAAAGTTTTAGGAATTAAAAAGCCTTAGGACTTGTTCTAGTAGAAGCTATAACCTCATCTCTTTTCCTCTGGGTCTGATAGATATCTCACCTTCTAGAAAGAAATCCAGTGGCTATGGATGATGATTTTTTTTTTTTGAGTCATGACACAGCAAAAAAAACAACAACAAAAAACAGCGAATGAAAAGTATGATATATTCCCCACAATAACGCAGCATTTTTACTTTATACTAGACTTTTTATTTATAAATTAAAAAGTTATTTACATTTTAACTTAACATTTTTATAAATAAGATTTAACTTATAAGTTCCTGGCAAAGAATTGAAAACTGTGACAGGACGTGATTTACTCCAGGTGGCTTAAGAATGTAGCTGCTAAGCCCTGAGCAGTAAGAGAAAATCAAGATGGATGGATGTCTACTGAGAATATTCCCTTTTATTAAATCATCATCTGTTAAGGGTTTTCCTAAAATAGTTTCATTAAATTAAATGTTCAGTGTTTTTCATTAACACTAAACCTAGGTAAATGATAGCAACCTTCACAAAAATGCCAGGTTTAAGTCAAGAATAAAAGTTCTTTCCATATCCAATAACTTGGTCTCTTAACCTATTACAGTGGTACACAGTCAGTACCACTATTCATTTGTTCCCTGTCAGCACTTCAGGGTGCCCTCAAGAACTGTTGTTTCAAGGTATTTCAGTAAAAGAAAGCTTGAGGCATCTGTGCTTTAACGTTTTATTCGGGAAATTTCATTTTGATACATTTATGTCTTTATAACATAACTATTAAACTTTAATTTTCTGTGATAGTTCCAGGAAACTTTATACATATATATATATACACATATATAAACTTTATATACATAAATATATAAACTTTATATATATTTTATATGATAATAAATATATACTATTTATTATAAAATATATATTTATATAACAATAAATATATATTATTTATCATAAAAATAAATATATATTTATATAAAAATAAATTTTAAATTTATTTAATTATATATACATACCCTGCTATAAGTTAGTATATGTTGGTAGGTTCTAACAAGTTAGAATAGGCCATGCTATTAAAATTTTAAAAAAGTTAAATTAGTGTATGGGTAAATAATTACTTCCACATTTTTTAAAAAGCATTTTGTATACCCTTGAAACAACTCAGAATGAAAGTTGCAGATTTTCCATAAGGAGTGATCCAATGGTTCTCAAACATTTTAGCAGCATATTAATTTTATAAAAAATTATTTTAAAAATTATTACTTAAAATTATTTTAAAAAATTTATTTTATAAAAAATAATAAAGCCTACAAAGTAAAGGTGAAACGGGACTTTAATACTATTGTCTTTTTTTGTCATGCGTGCATGTGTGTTAGAGTAAAGCCCTGGCCAGTTACTTACCACAAGACTGGTAATTCAATTACCAAGACTTCTATGCTTCATTCGTAAAATAATGCAAATAATAGTTTACCTCCTGGAGTAGCTATGAAGATTAAATGAGACAATGCTTGCGTAGCCTTAAGCACAGCTTTTACCATTCAGAAAGTTAATAGCAAGAATTACAAGTGAAGTAGGTAAAGAGCGCTGGTGAAGCACAGGTTGGAGTAATTAGAGTCCTGCTCTCTTAAATGCACTCTTGTTCCCTTCCGGGCATCGTTAATGGCTCGGAAGATGAATTTCAAATACTTTCTCTACCTCATTCCCACATTAAATTGAGGTTTTTATCTATGACCCAGAAAACAGGGGTTCAGATAAATGATAAGCATTTTCCTTAGTAGACGCTAGATCCTTCCTAGTCTCTCATTGAGACATCAAATCAGGATCATTTCCCTTATTGGAGAGGCCCATGCATTAGAGGAGTTTTAGGGTTACAGTACAATTAGGAGCTAATGTTCAAAGTGACTCTTGTCTCACACATAAAAGCTGATAATAGCAGGCAGTATATTCACTGTAATTCCTAGTAAGTACTAAAGGGGGCTGACATCTGCTACTGACTGGATTTGATGAGGTATCAGAAAGTTCAGGATTGCTGCTACCATTTTCCCAACTTAGGAAGTATCCCAAGTGTCACAACAGCAAGAAAATAACACTGGGTTGGGATAGATGACTGGATATAGCAGGCCCTGTTGTGTGTTTTCTGAAAAGAATCTTCCTTATTATCTTTCTGTTTGTTTGTTTTTAAGAGTAATAGCCAGAATGATTTCCAGGGTTAACAGGCCCACATATTAAAGAACAGGGAAGGTTTGGGGGCACTTGGGTGGCTCAGTCGTTAAGTGTCTGCCTTCAGCTCAGGTCATTATCCTATGGTCCTGGGATAGAGCCCTGCATCCGGCTCCCTGCTCAGTGGGATGCCTGCTTCTCCCTCTCCCACTCTCCAGCTTGTGTTCCCTCTCTCACAATCTCTCTCTGTCAAATAAATAAAATCTTTAAAAAAAAAAAAAAAGAACAGGGAAGGTTTTATGGGCCAACCTAGGTATTACACCAGGCAAATACAAAATACTCTACCAAGCATAACACGTGATGTTGCAGGTCAGCAATTCAAGCCGTGGTCTGCTGGAAACTTCTGTATATAGCTTGACTCTCACACATCTACAGCCTACAGATCAGTGAGAAGGCTCTCCTTCAAAGGTAACAGGGGCAACTGAATCATGTTTCTCATCTCTCAAAAGAGCTAATTTGGACTTAATCACTGCCCTCTCAAAAGCGATATATACTACTGCCATCTCAGGACCACCAGAAATCTCATTCAGTTATGACCAGACTCAAAACCCTGGGATATCAATTCTAGATGCGCTATTTGGATGTGCCTTCTTTTGCTCCAGAGAAGTACAAAAGATGAGCTATCTTTCTCCTAGATTGGAAGAGATAAGTGACAGACAAAAACAGGAAAACAAGATAAGCACTCCCATCTGACGGAGAAAAAGAATACTGCAGTCACTGGTCCATGAAATTTCAGAAATCCAATGAGACAAATGTTATCAGGCCACGTATTCTAGGAAAAGGGAGTTGTTGTTGTTGTTTTTTTTTAAACCAGTGCCTGGCTCTGGTCCATGGGAATCACTCCCCCATTCCATTGTTGTCCATGGCTTTCAACTCCAACTTTGATTTTCTCTCATTTCTACTTTCTTTGGCCATTTCTGAAGGCAGTATTGGAAATCCATCTTTGAGGACTTTTCCTAGTCTAGTTCCTGCTCTAGGAGAAATAGGGGCCCAGAGGTCCTTTCCCCTTTTGAACTATCTCAGTCTCCTTTCATCCATGCAGACAGTAATTTCATTTTTATATATTTAATAACTTGTGGTTTCTAATGAATTCCATGGTATGCATTATATTCACCCTAAAGACATACCACAATTCTCTCTACTTTGGTTCTGCATGTCAGGAGCTAAGGAAGACACTTGAGACTCCTAGAAACACTCTTTTTTCCCCTAGTTGGTAGGGTCTAATACACAATATCTGAATTCTTTCAGATGTCTTAAGAAGGGGTCTCATACCCATACCATAGTTTGAATCACTGACCCAGACCTTTGAGAATCTTTTGTCATTTAGATAAACTAGGATAAAAGACAGTTTGATTTTCCAACCCAGCTACAGGCAGGTTAGATAGCAATATTTCTGAGGTTGGACTGGAACAAAGGAGGGGGACTGGACATGAGTATCTCATGCTCTAGTAGGCCAACTCTGGTTCTGATCACTTGGCAATGCCATGGTTCTAAAAGGGAATGGAGAGGAGCATGTCTTTAGAACTGGTGCATCGTCACTTTTACCACATTCCGCTGGCCAGCTGAGGTTCACATGGAAATGGAACCTGCCCCTTTATGGAAGGAGGGAAGAATAGTGGACATTTTTGCAATTTGCCATAAGAATGAAACATGAACTGTTGGTTAGACTTCATGTGGCATCAGGTAACCTGGAATTGATTACTAACCATTTCATGTCCTTTGTGAGCATCCTGTGCATACCATGAAAACGAGAAATAATCAGTGGTTGCACAAAGGAAGTCTCTGTGGCTACTATCTGTTAAAATTTCTCTCTTTTATGTCATTCAGTCTAAAAACCAGGATAATTTTCTTGGGGCAAGGAACATGGGAATCCTGGACATTAGGTAGGACAAATGCAAAATATGTACAGCATAATAGGTAAAAATAGACTCTTAAAATTGACACTAATCACCGCTGATGTCAAAGAGAATTTTTCAGAGAGGAGAAATAAACAGATCTCAAACAAAAGATCATAATCAGAATGGCTTCAGATTTTGCAATTTCCACAGTAGAAGCTAGAAGAAAATGGAGCAAAGTCTTTGAAATTTTGAAGGGAAATATTCACAGCCTAGAAATCTATACTCATAAAACAACTAACCAAATGAGAAGGTTGAAATTCTAAGCAAGAACTTTAAAGATTTGCTTCTTACATAAACTTCAGTAGGAAATTATGAAAGGGTATGATTCACCAAAGGAATGGGAAAGAAAAGAGAGAAGAATGGAAAAGAGGGAGGGAGACAAGGGGGTGAACATTTTACTTTGGAGGTGAGCATTATACATTCCTTCCCCTGAGAAGAGAAGGAAACCCCTTGATGATGGAGAAGGGGCAGCCCAGGATTACTGCTGCATACCAGATGTAGAAAGGTAAAGTAGTTTAATTTGGAGCAGGTCAAATAATTTATAGACAGAAAGGGAAGAAACTCATTACCCATCAACCTAATAAAAGTCAATGGAATTATCACTCTTATGGATGATTAGGTGTATCCTAAAATGACCACAAGACAGTAGTAAACAGGTATGTAGGTATGTTCTTAACCTGACAGTTAGTATACTAAGTCTTATACTAGCATCTTCCCACTAATCAATATCCACACAAGAGACTTCTGTTGTCCCTAGGCTATGATGCAGAAAAGAACACAAATTTGACAAATAAAATGAATGACTTCATATGTTCATATACACTTGTATATGCATAGAATTATCCCTGGAAGGATATCGAGAAGAGAGAAGAAAGCTTGCTTCTGGATAGGAAGGCTGCGTGGTTGGCTATCAGACTGAAACTTAATTATCACTGTTTACTCATTTGTCTCTTTGGAATTTTTGTACCACATGTATATATTTCCCATTAAAAAACAACAGAACAAATATATTTTCTAAGACAAAAATTACCGAAGAAATTAATTACATCTTGATATGGAATGGTCTTCAAGAAACATTTTTAAGAGGTAACAGTGGGACGCCTGGGTGGCTCAGTTGGTTAAGCCGCTACCTTCAGCTCAGGTCATGATCCCAGGATCCTGGAATCGAGTCCCACCTTGGGCTCCTTGCTTGGCAGGGAGCCTGCTTCTTCCTCTGCCTCTGCCTGCCACTCTGTCTGCCTGTGCTTGCTCTCATTCCTTTCTCTCTCTGACAAATAAATAAAATCTTAAAAAAAAAAAAAGAGGTAAGAGCAACATGCAGAATGTAACGTATAGTAAAACACCATTTTGGTAAGAAAAACACACATTCACATGCATACATACATGTATATGCACACACACACATGTATGCACAGATATGCCCATACATTCATGTTTCTTATTCCTGTGGCATCTCCAGAAAAATTTTTTTTTAGATTTTATTTATTTATTTGACAGACATAGATCACAAGTAGGCAGAGAGGCAGGCAGAGAGAGAGGAGGCAGGCAGAGAGAGAAGAGGAAACAGGCTCCCTGCTGAGCAGAGAGCCCGATGTGGGGCTCGATCCCAGGACCCTGGGATCATGACATGAGCCAAAGGCAGAGGCTTTAACCCACTGAGCTACCCAGGTGCCCCAGAAAAATTTTTTTACAAATTGGTAAGATTGGCAACCTCAGGGTGAAAAAAATGGATGCATATGAACTACAGATGGAAGCAGCACACTTTTCAAATTAAACCTTTTCATAACTTTTGTTTTTATAACATGTCTAATTAACTCAATAATTAATGAGATACCAAAATAAATTACTTTCACTAAAATGATAAAACTATATAAAATTGTGACTGTCAGAGAAAACAGAGGCCGTCCCCTGAGTCCTGGCTCTGCTCTGCAGCCTGTCCCACCGCTTCATCTCAGTCCAGTGACATGGCTGTTTTGTGGACCTGTTTACTCATCTGAGGTTCAGGAACATTTTACCTATAACTTCGGTAATTCATGTTTCTTAGAATTTATATTAAGACATGACAATGTCGCATAATTTTCTGCTCTGTGTAACACAACCTTTTCTTTTGTTTTGCTGTTACGTAAACCAGACAGTGCCTAGAACAGTGCTGACATTGGTTGGATACCAAAGAGAGGTTTATGGAAGGAATGACCGAATGAAAATTGTCCCAATTATTATTAGAACAATATGTCAGGAGTCTGACATTTTAAGCAGAATTTAGGGCTGTTTAAGGTGTTAGTATGCAATTGTGCGCTCACGGGCACCGTAGCATCCATCAAAGGGCTCGCCCTGTTTAAATAGTCTGGAAAGGAAGGTTCTCATTCAGACAGAACTTGTTATTTGTACCTCTTGTCTCCTCTCCCTCAGTGGCTACAGCAATACATGTTTACTCCCAAACTCTGTTGTGATTTAGATGCCAGACATCATTAGTCCAATTAGCACCCTTATGTCCACAGAATGAGGGACAAGTCGCCTCATAGTATTAAAATTTACAACCTGAAATTCTCAGATTCTGTACAGAAAACCTATACCAATTTGTCAAAAGAAAATCTCCCTTGCTCATTAGAATTGAAAATCTGGTTTTTGTTTTTTGGTTTTGGGTTTTTTTTCTTGTATTTTAAATAGATGTTTGCTTCTGATTCAATATGAAAAAAATGCCCCTGCCAGAATTTGACGGTATGGAGGTTTGAGTAACATTAAAAAACTATTTTTAACTGATTAATGAATAAAAAAAATATGTTGCAAGAAAAATATTAAAAAAACTAATTAAATGTTCATCTGCTCTATGACTACTTTTCTGTGGGTGACATTTGTGATGACAATTAATTTTCATTTCATAGGACACATAACTTTGCAAAAAAGTTCTAAAAGCTATATTCAAAAGTGCTGGATGGAGGGGGAGAAAACCTAAAATTGAACAGTATCAATTCTGGTTGATGGTTGAAAACATTTTGTGTATTTGATTTTTAAACCATATCAGGCATTTGATATATCTTAGTAGAGAAGAAATCTATATTTTAAACTTCCCAAGTAAATATTAATATAAAGGAAATAAAAAATGTATATGCATAGTCATTCATTTGTTCAAGAGCTACTCATAGTAAGAACAGGTACCATTTCAGTGTTTGGGATTCTAAAATATTGATTATACATTAATTTTTCTTGAGCCTTGAAAGCTTCGTGTACATGTACCTAAATAAATATAAGCAACAACTTAATTTTTTTTAATTATGCAAACCTAAACCACATATCCAAGACAGTTCAAGCAAAGGAATCACTCATGGGAGAAGCTGTTGAGTGACACACTAGTGCATTATTCCTACCTAGACTGATAAAATTCAAATCCCTTGCCTAATCCATCTATCTTCCAGGATATCATTCATTAAATTCTCCATTCCACACATATTTATTGAGTCCCTGCTGTGCACTAAGACCTATTCTACACATGGGAGATACAGCAGTAAAAAAACAAGACACAAGGACCCATCTTCATATCATCTAGTCCGCTCTGGATCTGCAAAGCATGGAACCAATAAAGGAAGTAAATTAAAAGTATAGGGTTTCCTGGTTGGATCAGCTTGCACACTGTCAAGCACTAAGGGGAAGATGGATGAGTAGTCAATGTGCTTTCCCGATACGGGCCATCTGGAAGCTGGAGGTTGTGGTGACACCACTGCTGTTAAACCAACACTTTTCCCACTTCACACCCTTGCAGCATCACACATTCCCCAAATGTCTAAATGTCTGACTCCTTTGAATCACTAGATCTGAAGTAGTACTGCTCAGCCCCTGCCTCACCCCAACCAGGTCCCCTTCTCATTGTAAGCTCTTGTGTATGTCCTTCTCAGAACTCTTCATAACCTATAGGTATCTCACTCATGTGGAATTCCTGGTTAATCCCCGTCACCCTCCTACCCACACCCCCACTTCTCCAGAACGCTGCCACCAGAAGGTCCTAATCTATCTTGTTCCCTATTGCCAACTATACTCTAAAGCATACAAAAGAATCTCAGTAGACAATGAATAGAGTAAGCTATGAAACATTTAGGATAAGGGAATAGAGGGTTCTCTGTCAATGGGTAGTGAGCAGAGAATTCAGTTGAACTACAGAAAACATAGGAGTCAGGTTAATGTTAATACATTGGAAAGGGAAATCTCTTGCTCTTAATGAAGAAAATATTTTGAACCCAGACACTGTTTCTGCTTAATACTTAACCTGTTATAGATCTTGTACTTAATTTCTGCGATACTGACATTTATTGCTCAATATATATCTCTACAATAATCTTCTCTTTAGCTAACATGGATGTGTCTCTCCAAGTCAAATAATGTAAACTAAGTACCTGGAAAATCTTATTTGATTTATGAGTTTCCCCCTCAGAGATCTGTGTCACAATATCTGTGATATAGGATAACTTTTTAAAAAATCCTCTCCTCAGAGAACTGACATTTTTCTTAACAGTATTAAACCAGTAAGGAATGAAATCATTCTATTTATGAGAAAAGATTTACCCTACCCTACTAGCTCAGGATCAATTCAGATCATGTTGATTATCTTTTGTGTGATCTGGGGACATCAGAATATTTCCTGATGGTAATTTATACCACCATCTTAAAATGACAATACCCACATTGGGTCCCAATCATTGGCAATAGGAAGCAATTTAATCACATATGAAAAGCTTTTTGGTTGCTCTCAGCTCAGTTGAGTTATTCTCATCCGACAGCCAGTTCTAGTCATAAGGCTTAAGCTCTAAGGAATTTGGAGGGTTATTATTTTAGAGATTACCTATCCACTCTGTGGCTACACAGCAGCTGAAGATTGCTCTGTTTTAGGGGTGCCTGGGTGGCTCCGTGGGTTAAAGCCTCTGCTTTCGGCTCAGGTCATGATCCCAGGGTCCTGGGATCGAGCCCCACATCGGGCTCTCTGCTCCGTGGAGAGCCTGCTTCCTCCTCTCTCTCCCTGCCTGCCTCTCTTGCCTACTTGTAATCTCTGTCAAATAAATAAATAAAATCTTAAAAAAAAAGATTGCTCTGTTTTAGAGATAACAGGTTCTAATTTTTATATTTAGGTACTAGAAATAGAATATGTTATTAAGTGCTCTATATTCTAATGGAACCTCTTAGTATTTGCTGTACCAAGAGCTAAACATTCCACTCATAAAACACTGAAGGTATTTTTGGATTTATATAAGCCTTAGGGAAATTTGCCATGAGTATATTCTTTATGGATGTTTGGAGGATTTCTAAGACCTGTGACTTGCATACAATTTCAGGGACTAATTTTTATAAGGAAGTTGTCTAGGTCCAATAAGGTTGGATTAGTATTTCTAATCTCCAAGACTTATAGACCTTTCATAAATAATGGAAAAGAATGGCAGAAATATCTTCTCCCTCTGGCAGGAAAGGAAACAATATCTCCATCATTTCCTGCATAAATACACCAAACTACTTGTATTGGTTCTCTGCTGTCATTATAGATGCCTCTTACCTATTTCAGGCCAATTTTTTCATTTGGGTTCTAGATCCAATACACTCTTACTTTTTTAAAAACATACTTTTGCAATAATAGTCTTCCCTATAAATTTTTTCCTCTCCAAAATCCTATCCTTAGAGGATAACTTATATTTTATCTTAACAGAATTAAATCAGTAAGACTTGCAATTATTCTAGAGACATAGAATTATCTTGCAAGTATCAGCATATAAATAATAAGCAGTATCTTTCATTCTAAAAAAAAATCAAAACCTCTCTTGGACCAGAGGTATCCACATAGTATATGCTAGCAAACATTGAACAACCAGTTTTCCAGAGGACTGCTGGGGAGGAAGCTAGCTTGTAGCATTTTCCAAAGTCTCTGGTATAAAGACTCTCACTCTGGCTGATTTCAAGTCACCAGTATAATGTCATTGAACATGGAGCTGAACAGAAAAGCACAGTAGTACACCATTACAGGTTGTCTTTTCACCATATAGACACTAGTGTAAATAACCTGAAGGGCCTATGTTAGAGAATGAATGGTTGTGTCCCTTCTACCTCCAAAAGCATATCCTGAAGTCCTACCCCTCAATGCAATGGTGTTAGAAGGTGGGGCCTTTGGCAGGTAATTAGGTTTAGATGAGATCTTGAGCATGGGCCCCCATGATAGGACTAGTGTCCTTAAAGGAAGAAGAGAGATCAGAGCACTCTCTCTGCCAAGTGAGGATACAGTAAGAAGGCAAGCTAGAAAGAGGGTTCTCACCAGGAACCAAATCTGCCAGCACCTTGATTTTGGTCTTGTAGCTTTCAGGCCTGTTAAAAGTAAATGTGTGTTTTCTGTTTGTTTCACCTTGTTATTATTGGAAAAGATACTTTGTATGATTTCCATCTTTTAAAAGGTATTAAGACTTATTTTATGGACTAACATATAGTTTATCCTGGATAATGTTCCAAGTGCACCTGAGAAACATGGGATGTTTATGCTGATGTCATCTATTTTTTTTTCTTCAAGATATAGTTCACATATAACACTACATTAGTTTCAGGTGTACAACACAATGATTATATGTACATATATATATATGTATATATATATAGTATCACAAAGTGATCACCATAAGTCTAGTCAACATCCATCACCACAAATAGAGTGTTTTTTCTTGTGATAGGAACTTTAAATATTTTTCCTCTTAGCAACTTTTAAATATTCAATACAGTATTATTAAATGTCTGTTGTTTAAGCCTCCCAGTCTATGGAAATTTGTTACAGCAGTCCAAGCTGATCAAGACAGAAAATAGTAAACTCTTACAAATTATTAGTAAGTGATAAAGTTTGAGGTTATTTCCTTTGTTTTTAAACTTTTCTTCTTTTTAAATAATAGCTTCACTGAGCTACCTAGTCTATTCTCCATATGTGATCTTACTCAGGGTCACAATTTAAAGATCATCTGCAGATTTACGATTCTCAAATCTCTACATCTTGCGTTATTTCCAAACTCAAAATCTCCCCACACTCCACAATCATGGGCACAGCTACTTTCTTGACTTGTATATTTAATAGGCATCTGAAACAATACATTCAAAAGGAAACCCATCTTTTCCTATACAAAATTTGGGTCCTTTAAAAACCCCATGTCTTCTTCTTCATGTTATCTCAATGTTCTGAATTACTTAAACTGAAAATCTAGGCATCTTCCTTCACTTTTCTTCCCCTCACTTTCCAGACCCAAGTAGGGTAGATTCTATTTTCAAAACATTTCCTAAATCCATTCACTCCTTCCCATATTACCATCTTTTTTTTAAAAGATTTCATTTATTTATTTCACAGACAGATCATAAGTAGGCAGAGAGGCAGGCAGAGAGAGAGAGAGAGAGAGGAGGAAGCAGGCTCCCCACTGAGCAGAGAGCCCGATGCGAGGCTCGATCTCAGGACCCTGGGATCATGACCTGAGCTGAAGGCAGAGGCTTAACCCACTGAGCCACCCAGGCGCCCCCCATATTACCACCTTTATCTGATCTCTTGCTTGGGACTTAATGTATCCCTCTTTTCTCTCTGCCTCGTATCATGTCCTTCTGAAATCTACTTTCCAAACCTTAACAAATACAATATTTAATATTTATTAAGTACTTACTAAGTACAAGACACTATTCCAAAGTACTTTAAATTTTAAACATATTGGATCTCACAGTGAATTTATAAGCTAGGGCATTAATTATTATTATCCTCAACTAGATAAGGAAACTTAAGGCCCCAGTGTCTGAACTATATTGCCCCATGTCACATATCTGATAGAAGCCAGGATTCTACTGAAATATATCTGGCACCTGAGCATGAGCTCAGAACCAATATTTATCCATCTTCATGGAAATCAGACCATCCCAGTCCTCTAACATTAGCCCTTCATCCTCCATCCCCAATCAAGCCCCCAGTTTTTTAATGATCTGCCTACTGCTTATCTCTGTTTCATTTTCCTAAGGCTGCCATAAAAACTATCCTAAACTGGGCAGCTTAGAACAAATCTATTCCTTAGCAGCTGTGGAGGCCAGAAGTTTGAAACCAAGGTGTGGGCAGGTCCACACTTCTTCTGGATACTCGAGAGGAAAATCTGTCTTTGCTTCTTAGAGGAAAAACTGCCTGTGGCTCTGGGCATCCCTTGGTTTCCTGTGCTTGTGACCAAATCACTCCAGTCTCCTCTTCTATCTTCATATTGCCTTGTCTTCTAAGGAATCTTGTCATTGGGTTTAGAGTCCACCCAGCTAATTCAGAATGATCTCACCCAAAAATTCATTCTTTGTATCTGCCAAGACCCTTTTACAAGCCTTTGGAGATGCACATCTCTTTCTGGAGGTGACTATTCAACTCTCCACATTCTCCATAATGATAATATATAACTAAACTTCTCCACCATTAGGCTCCAGGCACATTGGTTTTCTTTCCATTCTTAAGAAATAATAGGCTCAATCTACCTCATGCCCTCTGTCCTAGTCCTACCCTGTGCCTAGGATGAATGTTTTACATAAATTTAAATGCTGGCTATCTCTCATCATTCAGGCCCAGTATCACTTCTATCACATTATCACTCCTTCAGGGGGGCTTCTCTTTCCACACAATAGGAAGTAATCACCCTATCACATCCTCATGCCACTTTGTTTAAATTCTCTACAAATCACTCACTTTCATCTGAAATACTTGGCTTTGTTTATATATTCATTCATTTATTAAAAAAAAAACAACAACAACAAAAAACTGTCTCTCACTCTCAAGAACGAAAGTTCTATAAAAATTGTGACTTTGTCAGGGTCAAGTTGTGATCCCAGGGCATTGAAATTATAATTTTTGAATGAATTAGGAAATAAGTTACTAAATTAATGAATTTTTTGCTTTATGTATAAGGGCAGAATTGTGCTCTTCCCATCACGAGTAGAGTAACAGCATACTTAATATCCAGATAGTTCATTGACACAGGATGGAAATCTAGTGAAATTACTTTCTGCATATCTGAGAAGCGGTTTCAAAAATGCTTTTCCTTTGCAGCAGTGCAGGTTACTGAAGGAATGATTATCTTTCTGCAACAATGTATGTCCTGATGGAGAAAGGAATGCAAAGCAGAGTTTTTAAGATTTTTTTTCCTTTTCTATTGTTTATCTTTTCCAGATGCACAAGGGAAAGTAAAATGGGATTTAATCCTGAGGGCAGAGAAGATGAAATCTTCATGATCAAGCTAAGACATTATATATATTTTTATATATGCATTAGTTTTTTTGTTTTTTTTTTAAGTTTTCAGAACTGTGTTGATCCTAGAACCCTCTCCCAAACCCCTCTCTTCCAGCTACAATTCTAAAACCTGAGACAGCTGCATGAAACCCCTTGGTCAACCAAAGGTAGATCCCTTCCTCACTATGCCGAGTACAGTGCCTTGCACAGAGTAAAGGGTCCCTAAACAATACACAAAGCTCCAAAGAGTGTACAAAGGAGATAACTCATAGACACGTGTCTTAATCAAAATAAATCATCCATTTTCTGAGAATCTGTATCCTTATCCATCCCTAAGAGTTCTGAACAAGGCATGGATTGGGTAAGGTTAGGGATGGGATGGGGAGGATGCACAGGAGCTGATAATTTTAACTATTAAAAATATTCTAAAAGCCCTTAAATTTATATTTGATAAAATACGGTTGATCATTTTGCTGAGATAGAAAAAAAAACCCTCCTATTAATTGCAGCTTAACATCTGTGGGTCCATGACTGTGGATACAATCATATGTCTCATTAAGATTTTTATGGAAACACTAAGAAGCAAAGAAGGACTAATAAGACCAATGTATGATAGCCTTGTCAACCAAACCATTCTTGCCATATAGAGGGAAGTCTCCAAAGACGAATCAAGCAGAATGGAAGGATCACTACAGAGTTCTGGGAAATACCAGTGACAACACCAAGAAAATTTTAACCTACTAGGATTATCTAAGGATTTTTTAAAGGTTTTTAAAATTTATTTAATTGACACAGAGAGAGACACCAAGAGAGGGAACACAAGCAGGGGGAGTGGGAGAGGGAGAAGCAGGCCCCCTGCCAAGCAGGAAGCCCGATGCAGGCCTGAATTCCAGCTCATTTTGGAAATGTTTATGGATTCAGAAAACTAAAGAAAGAGAGTTTGACCATTCTAAGGAAAACTATGCTGGAAGAAAAAGAATGAAACTGAAAATGTCAGATGTTTGATGAGTATCAGTAAATCAGGTAAGAAAATATTAATGTTACTATTCAAGGGTGAGTTAAGTACTAAGTAGCAAGCAGGGCCCCCAGAATCACACTGGAAATAAAACAGCAGGAGTGGACACTTCTGAAGAGAATACTGGTATCTACCTCCACATTAGTGCAGGGTGCTTACTGTTGTGAGGCACTCCCAGAAGGAGGTCCAAGCCTTTGAAACATAGATAAGGTACTAAGTGCGGCAATTAGAGAAATAAAAAGATTTTAACACCAAAGTAGCCTACTTCACACCACATTCTGACATCCTTAGTCTCAGAAAAGAGTCAATATTTAGGAACTGCCATCTTCAAAAACTGTGAGAAGGCTTTTAAACATGAGAAGGAGCTAGAAAGAGATCAGTCCATGACTGACTTGTAAGCAAGTCCTAACATATGGTAAGAAAAACCAGAATAAGGCAAATGTTGAAAATTTTTATTTTCTGGTCAAACTTTATTAATATATTGTGAATGTTATAGATTTTGATTCAGTAAGTCATGATTTATTAAAAATTATTTTTTGGGCAATAACTAATTTATAGCCTAATGCTTTTTTTCATCCAAAACACATCAAATAAATAAGTTATAAAAGTAATATTTCAACACTATACTTTTAGGCAAAAACAAGATGTGCCAGTTACTTTCTAATTAGAAAATAAACTTAAGCTGTATACCATATTTTGTTGGACTCAAGATGGCTTGCTTTGTACATTTACACCAAGTAAGAGTAATTAAGAGACAACAACTTCTATTACTTCCACGTGTTTTGAAGTGCTCTTTTGCTTTTATTTTGGATTTATTTTGCCATAAAGCATTTATAGTTCTGTTTTAAATGTAGCTGAAAAGTAGGTATTTTAAATGTAGTTTGAAGGTAGGTAACCAGGAGCCTCAACTGGTTAAAAAGAATGCAAAGAAAGAAAACTACATCTTTCAAAGAATGACCCTATGCTTTTCCTTCATCACCTAGAATCACGTCTTATCTTTCTCCTGTAGTGAGTTCATGTAATATCACATTTTCTAGTTTCCAGAGTTGTTACTTGGACATTTTAAGGACTCACTGATGCAAGGGACTGCCCCTTCCCAGGTTAGTCAATTGCTGGGGATAATAAAGGATTCACAAACCCAGAATACATACCCCCAACCACCTCCTGTCTGGGGCTCTTACGGAGGGCTACTATCCCCCTGCACTAATCACCGCAGGGGCAGGTGCCAGATAATGAGAAACACCTTCTCTGCCCAGAGCCTACCAAAATTATTCAAACTAGCTAATATTAAACCTACTTACACTGCCTTGCCCATTCTCTCCTATGGATATCACAATAAAGGCTCTTGCTCAAATCCTGTCCTCTCTCCCACTGCCTCTGGACAGATCCTGGTGCCTCCCTAGGTGGCTCCTGTGGTGGGATGAATCTCTTCCTCTTTGGAAGTATGAGTAATAAATTATATGAATGTCAGTCATCTTCTATTCTGCTGGTCTCACCATATCTGAATAATAACAAAGCCAATGTTTTAAAACAGTACAAGACACTTTATTTATGCTATGGTTTTTGCACATAGTATTGTTAATTACATATAGAAATTGTTAATTATGTATAGAAATGCATCTTTATTCTTTAATTGACAATGTGAAAATATTTGGGTATCTTAAATGGTAATAATACTTCTCATTAAAATTAAAGAATTTTTTTTCCTCCTTAGCAACTTTTTCTACCAAAGAGCCATGGTTTTCAGGAACAAATTGAAGTCATTAAAGAAAAAGTCAGGTACACTTACCATTTTGAGTATTTTTTTTAAAAGTTCCATTCATTTATCTGAGATATTAAAGATAGAGATGTAGATACATAAAATACTTAATGCCAGGAACATTCCCAGCATAAGTGCTATTTCTAACAGGACATCTGATTTCAACTATTATCCCAGAAGGCGAATAAAAAAAAAAAAGAAAGAAAGAAAGAAAGAAAGAAACATTATGTTATGATAAACACTTGAACATTTTAGTTTAAGTCTTGGAGGGAGAACTTATTTTCTCACTTTCATCTAAATAGGCTGTCTAATTATATGTGGAAGTTTCAGCCGTTGTGGCCACCACAGTCCAAGAGAAGACTATGACCTCTCTGAGAATATCTGTCATTTCAGTGCTCTTAGAGAGGCGGTCAGCATTACCTGAGGGCAGACTGACTTGGAATAATGCAAAACCAAACCAGGGCATCACTTCTAAGGGCTTAAGTGAAAAACAGCTAAAATACAGAATTTCAAATAATTTTAGCCCTAATCAACAGTCACTGGATGAAACAGTTACATAAGTTTAAATTCTGACCTATGTGGAAAAAGTTAGAAAAAAAGGAAAAAGTTTAGAGTCTCTTTGCTTTTTTAAAATTTGAACAAATAGATTTTCAGCAAGGAGGAATTCCCTCTTCAACTCATTGAATGCTTTTGAAATATTTATGAAGATAAAAACAACAACAAAAATGATTCCATACAAAGAAGTTAGTAACAGGACTTATCATTTTCACTTTATAGTCATATACTGACTGCAAGTCATTCAGTTTTTCAACTTTGAGAAAATCACATATCCACAGAATAGCTAGAAATAGAAAGTGTCTCCAAATGGTATTAACATGATAGTCAAAATGTCCTGAATACACATTTAAATTACAGCAATCACATTAAGGATATAGTATGTCATAGTGTGAAACAACCCAACAATGGAGTGGTCACATTTTATGGTAATAGAAAGAATGTTGTCTTTGAGGGTAGATTTACCTTCATTCAAATCTAGGTTCTGCCACTCAGAGTAAGGCTCTAGGCAAAAATTTCTTCAATTAACATCACTCTTGTAATAATAATTCATAGGAGTAGCACAATAAAAATAGTAAAATAATATTTTTCAACATTTACTCTGTTTCAAGCAATATTTAAGTTCTTTTTATGTATTCATTTAACTTACAAAAAAATCCAATGACAAGTACTGGAATTGTCTCCATTTTATAAAAAAGCTAAGACAAAAAAAGGAAAGATACTCAAATAAATAAAATTTGAAATAAAAGAGGAGCCATTATACCCCACACCACAGAAATACAAAGGACCATAAAAGACTACTAAGAACAACCATACACTGACAAATTGGACAACTTAAAAAAATGGATAAATTCCTAGGAACACAATATACTAAAATTGGATCACAAAGAAACATGAACTCTAAATAGACCGATTACCAGTAAGGGGATCAAATCAGTTATTAAAAATCTCCCAGCAGGGACACCTGGACAACTCACTTAAGCATGGGACTCTTGATTTCAGCTCAGATTATGATCTCAGGATTGTGAGATCAAGCCCTGTACTGGATGTGGAGCCTGCTTAAGATTCTCTCTCTCCTTTTCTCTCTTCCCCTTGCCCCCCTCCCACTCTAATTAAACAAACAAACAAACACAACACCTCCCAACAAAGGAAAGTTCAGGATGAGATGGCTTCACTTGTGAATTCAAAGAAGAGTTAATACCACATCATGTGCCCTCCTTAATACCCATCACCCTGGCTGACGAGCACTGGGTGCTATACGTCACTAATGAATTGTTGAACACTACATCATAAACTAATGATGTGCTATAGGTTGGATAACTGAACATAATAAAATTTTTTTTAAAAATCCCATTACTCCTTAAATTGAAAAAAAAAAGTTAATAGCAGTCCTTCTCAAATTCTTTCAAGAAATATAAAAAGGACTCATTTTGTGAGGCCAGCAGTACCCTCATACCAAAATAAGAACACTATAAGCCAAAAACAATTATAGGCCAATATCTCTGAACATGGATGTAAAATCCTCCACAAAATATTAGCAAACTGAATTCAGTAATACATTAAGAGGATCCTATGCTATGATCTAGTGGGTTTTATTGCAGATACAAGGATGTTCAATATGCAAAAATCAATCAATATGATACACCAAAGTAAGGATAAAAATCATATGATCCTTTCACTAGATGCAGAAAAAAAGCATTAAACAAATCTCAACATCCATTCATGATGAAAAACCTCAACAAAATGTGTATAGAAGAAACATTCCTCAATATAATAAAGGCCACGGTTGACATCATACTGAACGGTGAAAAGCTGAACGCTCTTCCTCCAAAATCAGGAGCAAGACAAGGATGCCCACTCTTTCCAGTTTTATTCAACATAGTACTAGAAGTCCTAGAGAAAGTAGGTAAGAAAAGGGATCTAAATCAGAAAGAAAGAAGCAATGTAGTCTCTATTTGCAGATGACATGATACATATTTATATTTATAGCTCTATATCTATGTCTATATATATATATTCAAAGTCTCCACCAAATAAAACCTATTGGAACTAATAAAGAAATCCAAGTAAAATTATGGGTTACAAAATCATGAAAAACCCATTGCATTTCTACACATTAATAATGAACTCTCAGAAAGAGAAATTAAGAAAACAATCCCTCTTACAATTGCATCAAAAAGAATAAAATGCCTAGAAATAAATCTAATCAAGGATGTGAAAAGTCTGCACACCAAAACTATAAGAGACTGGTGAAAGAAATCGAAGAAGGCACCAATAACTGAACATAAATAACATAAATAACTCTGTGCTCATGGAATGATAGAAGATCATTAAAATGTCCATATGGCTCAAAGCAATCTGCAGATTCAATGCAATCTCTATCAAAATACCAATGTCATATTTCACAGAAATGAAACAAACAATCTTAAAATTTGTGTTATTTTAACCACAAAAGACCATGGATAGACAAAGCAATCTTGAGAAAGAACAAAGCTTGGGGCATCACACTTCCTAATTTCAAACAATATTACAAATCTGTAGTAATCATAGCAGTATGGTATTTGCATAAAAACAGAGATTTACATCAGTGGAAAAGAACAGAGAACCCAGAAACAAATCCATGCATATATGGTCAATTCCTTTATAGGGAAAAGGTAGTCCCTTCAGTAAATGGTGTTGGAAAAGCTGAATAGTCAGGCAAAAGAATGATACTGGACCCTTTTATTTCACCATATACAAGAATTAATTCAAAGTGGATTAAAGATTTGAATGTAAGGCCTGAAACCCTAAACATCCTAGAAGAAAACATAGGGGCTAAGTTCCTTGGAATTGGTCTTGGCAATGACTTTTTGGATTTGAGATCAAAAGCAAAGGCAAAAGCAAAATCAAAAGCAAAAATCAACAAGTGGGACTACATCAAACTGGAGACCTTCTACACAGCAAAGGAAACATCAGCAAAATATAAAAGCAACCTATGGAATAAGAGAAAATTTTTGCAAACCATGTATCTGATAAGGGGTTAATATTCAAATTATATAAAGAACTCACACTGCTCAATAGAAAAAAATGGAAAATTCCAATTAAAAAATGGGCAGAGGGAGTGCTTGGCTAGCTCAGTTGGCCAAGTGTACGACTCTTGGTTTTGGCCCTGTTGGTAATCTCAGAGTTGTGAGATCAAGCCCCACTTTGGACTCAGTGCTCAGTGGGGAGGTTGCTGGAGATTCTCTCTCCCTGTCCCCCTGCCCCTCCTGCTTGTGCTCTCTCTCTCTCTCTCTCTAAAATAAAGAAATAAGTCCTTTAAAATAAATTGGCAGAGAAACTGGATACATATTTTTCCAAAGAAGACATACCAATGGTCAACAGGTACATAAAAAAAAAATGCTCAGTATCATATCATCAAGGAAATGCAACAAAAACACAATGTCACCTCACGATTGTTAGTATGACTATCATCGAACAAATCCTAAGAAATAACAATCATAGGCAAGGATATGAAGGAAAAGAAATCTTACTGATTATGGGCATGAAAATGGTTACAACTACTAGAGAAAAATGGTAAAGAGATTCCTCATAGAACTAACATATGATTCAATAATTCCATTTCTGGATATTTACCCTCCCAAAAAAGACCCCAAAATCACTACCATGAAAAGAGACCTGCATCCCATATTCCCTGCAGCATTATTCACAATAGCCAAGACATGAAAACAGCCTAAGTGTCCACTGATGAGAATGTTATACAGACACATACACATGCATGCACACAAGCACTAGACTATTATTTGGCCATATAAAGAAGGAAATCCTGCTCTTTGTAACAATATGTATGGATTTTGATAGCATTATGCTAAATGAAATGTCAGAGAAAAAGACGGTATTGTTCCACTTACATGTGGAATCTAAAAACAAAAATAAAAATTCATAGGTACAGGGACACCTGGGTAGCTCAGTTGGTTAAGCAGCTGCCTTCGGCTCAGGTCATGATCCCAGCATCCTGGGATCGAGTCCCACATCGGGCTCCTTGCTCAGCAGGGAGTCTGCTTCTCCCTCTGCCTCTGCCTGCCACTCTGTCTGCCTGTGCTCGCTCTCTCTGACAAATAAAATCTTAAAAAAAAAACAAAAAACTCATAGGTACAGAGAACAGAATGGTGATTGCCGGAGGTTGGAGGGGAAGGTGGAGGGGTGGGTGAAGATGGCCAAAAGATACAGACTTCCAGTTATACAAAAAATAAGTCCTACATATGTAATGTACAGCATGGTGACTATAGTTAAAAATACCACACTATATATATTTGAAAGTTGTTAGGAGAGCAGATCTTACCACAAGGAAAAAAAGTTTAACTGTTAGATGTTAAACTCACTGTGGTAATCATTTCAAAATATACACATATATCAAATCATTGTGTTGTACACCTAAAACTAATGCAGTGTTATATGTCAATTTTATCTCAATAAAACTGGTTGGGGGTGAAGGTAAGGCACCTGTTTCTGAAAATTGGTGGATTCCATGTTGTATATTTTAACATCATGAACATATTTTTGAATTACAAAATATAAATGTGTAAAGGGAGGTAATACTTATCTGACGATATAACAAGTTTGTATGAGCAGGCATTTACTGTTAAGAAATGGATTATTCTCTACATTCATGACATTTTCCTATCTTCTTTCCTTACCTATCTACTTCCTTCCTTTGTCTTCCTATCCCTCCCTACCTCGTTCCCATTGTCTCTTTGTCCTTTTTTCCCTCCTTTCCTCCCTCCCTTCCTCTAACCCTTCTTTGGTCACATAGTCTTCCCATTAAATATTTCTTTGGTGTAACATAATGCTCTTGACTATAAGGATCCTATGAGGAACAAGGCAGGCAGTTTCTATCTAAGTGGGCTCACAGTCTTACAGGTAGGGAATGGAGAGAAGAGTTAGAAAGTAATTAAAATACAGTTGGCCAATTTTTAAAATAGAGGAAGGTGTTTAGGAACTTTTAACGGAGAATCTGACCTAGACTACGGCTAAGAAAAACTTTCAACAGGTCAAAATCATTTAACACATGGAGATATAATCCTACACGGTTAAATTAATTTTATTGGTTCTGAGATTAAATTTAGAATTTTCATATTTTCATATATGAAATAGTCATTTCTGTAGAACATTAGGTTTATCTAAGGTTATTTTAAGGACATATTCAAATTTTTAAATTTATATTACAATTAAGGCTTTTAAAAAAAACAACACTGCACTTTACAGAGAGTAAGATTATCTTATAGCCATTTTCTCTTCTGGAAATACACTCAAAATGTCAATGAAGAAATAATACACCTTACACAATTCAGCTTTTACAAAGGAATCTTCCTAGAAATAGGCCCTGTTACATAATTCAAAAATACTTTAGAAGTTGACTTGGAACATCAAAATCATCATGCATAAAATAATCCTCATTATGTTGTTTAGTGAGTCACAGATAATATCATGATTGGAAAAACTGAAGGACAAGTGATTTTTCTCAGCATGGCAAGTCAGTCATATTTTCACCATATACTTAGCCTATCATTTCAATGTAATCATCTCATGGGGCATTTGAATTGGTTGGTCCAGTTGAAATGCAATCATTGGAAATGAATTTTGAAATGAACATAATTGAAGATATTATATTTCATATTTTGAGGAATTTAGAAATGAAATAACACTCAAGTTCAGTCTCTTAGAAGAAAATTGAGATGTGACTTGAACCCACTAGATAAACTAAGATATATCATTGGCTTCTGACTACCAATTTTGGTCATTTTTTTTCTTTTTTATAACTTTTAAAATTTTTTGGGTTTTTGCTTTGCAGCTTGATTGTTAATGGAAATTCAAGCATTGAACTTTGCTGTTTGAACCTGGGAAGAATAAGTAGTGTCAAAGGTAAAAAGGGTGGTTATTTAATGACAACACATCCTGAAGTTACTTTCTCCCTACACTGATACAGAGCATGGAAATGAATTTTTATAGCTTAGTGCCAGAGCAAATAGTTGTAGCTAGGTCCGTTAGTTTTCTATTGCTGTGTAACAAATGACTGCAAACTTGCTGGATAAAATCAACACAGACTTACTAACTCACAGGCTATCTAGATCCACTACTCAGCACCTCATCAGGCTGAAATCAAGTTGTCAGTCAAGGATGTGATCTCAGCAATAGCTTTAGGTTCTTTCCAAGCCTGCTTGCTGTTGACAGAATTCAGTTCCTTAAAGCTATAGGATCTCCGCATCTGGAGGCTACCCATTGCTCCTGGTCTTGTGGCCTTCTCTGCACTTGGCAGTTTACTTTTCAAGACCAAGAGGTAAAAGGCTCTGCTGTTTCAAATCTCTTTGTCTTCAAACCTCTAGACTTTTTTTTTTAAAAAAGATTTTATTTATTTATTTGACAGAGAAAGAGTTAGAGAGGAAACATAAATAGGGGGAGTTGGAGAGGGAGAAGCAGGCTCCCCATTGAGCAGGGAGCCCAATATGGGGCTCGATCACAGGAGTCTGGGATCATGACCTGAGCCGAAGACAGACACTTAACTGACTGAGCCACCCAGGCCCCCCTCTAGACCTTGTTTAGTGAACTCTAATCAGGTGAGGACCACCAGGATAATCTTTTTCATTAACTTAAAGTCATCTATTTAAGGACTTCAATTACATTTGCAAAATCCCTTCAAATTCACCATATAAGTTAATCATAGCAGTGATATACTTTCATATTCACTGGGCCCACCCACACTCAAGAGGAGTAGATTATACAGGGAATATACACCAGCTGACCAGAATTAGGAGGCCAGTAGAGCATTCTGCGTACCACAAGAGGTTTCCCCAAGATTACTGCAATCTGGACCATTTTCAATTTATAACATAAAGAGGGAATATCATTCAGAGAGAATGGTACTACTTCAAACCAATCACACAACAAATGGTTTGTCTTAAAAAAAAATATAACAAAAAGATTGAAATGTTCAGTAAACTTGATAAATGCAAAAATGGAAATTAATCCATTTTTATTTAATTTGAAAAACTGTATCAAAATACATTGTGACATGCATTTTATATTTTTGAAATAAAAATTAAAATATAGACAATATTTTATGAAAAGGTTTTTCTGTATTGTATCATGTCTATTGTGAATTGACAACCGTATTGATGACTGAATTTTTAAACTGGGAACAACAGGAAGACCCTTCCTATATTTTTCTTTCTTTGTGGCATATCAGGAAAACTTTTTCACATGAATATGCTTTCAAAATAAGGAAGAAGACAGCAAACCGACATTTGTGAATATCCTTGAATTAAGGCTATGCCTAGGGTCATTAATTGTTTCATTTTAGGCTGGTCACCTCCCATTTATTGGAAACCAGTGGATTTATTCTGCATACTTTATTTGAAATATACTGACTTGTTTTTATTTAACTTGAATATCCTTTTAGAACCATAAGATTCACATTTAAACTACCTTAATAATTGGAGTCAGTGAAGAATATGATTTTATAAAATAAACATTAGATAATAATGAAATTCACAAAAGTTGAAATTATAACAAAGATAGAAAATGTAGATCAATAATAATAATAATAAAGCCAATAGTATATATATAAATTTGAGAATTACAAATGTTTGCAGACATCCACTTATTCCTTAAAGACCTAACAAGTATAAGAAAAAGTATAAAAATGAAAAAAATATAAATTATAAAAAGGTATTTCTAGTATCTAGTCTATTTATTTCCTTTTACATTAACTTGTCTATGACTCCTAACTTCCCTTTGAAGTCAAATCCAGAAAAGAGTTTGAAAAGTCTGGTTGTAAGAAATTCTTTTTGTGGGGCGCCTGGGTGGCTCAGTGGGTTAATGCATCTGCCTTCGGTTCAGGTCGTGATCCCGGGGTCCTGGGATCGAGCCCCGCGTCGGGCTCTCTGCTCAGGGGGGGAGCCTGCTTCCCTTCCTCTCTCTCTCTGCCTGCCTCTCTGCCTGCTTGTGATCTCTCCCTCTCTCTGTCAAATAAATAAATAAAATCTTTTAAAAAAAAATTCTTTTTCTGCTATACCAGAACAACTAGTATACTTTGGAGGGAAATTCACAGGCCCATAACCCCTTTGTGGTAGTATTTATTGAAATGCATATGATTTTACTGAAGGCCATGCTACTGTTGGAGTATAGGCATTGGACTCAGACAGAACTTAAAGGCCATCACTTGGGCTCAGGCACTTCCTAGCCAGTGACCTTACCCTGTTATTCAATCTCTCTGAAGGTCGATTTCTTCATCTCTGAAGTTAGATAATATAGAAATATATTACAGTTTTTTGTAATCAAATGTGAATGTTTGTCTCCAATTTTACTCTTACTCTATGAAGCATTGGAAGAGAATACAGCAACAGTTTAAGCAAAACAACACAAGAGCTCGTGTTTTCGCATAACATAATACTGGTTAAACAAATGAGAGGTCTGTGTTTGTTAGACTGTCTGCGTATCAGTCCTAAACTGGTAATATTCTACTCGTTTCTATGATTTGGGAAACTGGGCATCATTTCAATGCTTCCTGTTAAGAGCTGGAAGGAAAATTACATAATGTCAACATGACCCACTCCCAATTTGTGATTGTTCTATTTTGCTAGTATTTATGTTTTCCTCTTAAGCTTGAGAAAAAAAAAATAGTGCATGTAATTGAGGATTTGAGACAATTTAGAAATCATCACTTCAAATTAAAAACAAAACAAAGCAAAACAGTCCCTCCATCTAGGACAGAGATCATCTAGGTTTTGCCAGATTTTTAACTCCAGGGGATGTTGCTGACATTCTCAGCCTGCCACGGTTCATCAGAACATGGTGTCTTTAGCAAAGACAGATGTCTGCCTGACCTTCTGCACTAAATGCTGATCCCCAGTTTACATATCTTTTGCCAACCACTTGATGTTCACATAGAAGTCAATGATCACTATCAATTCTGTGCCAAAATCTACTTTATGCTAAACCATTCACAACTAGGGCTTCTGTTATCAATATAATGGGCTCTCGTCACCAGCCTAGCTAACTATTCTTCATCTACTAAACAAAGCTTTTTTTTTTTTTTCTTAAGAACTGTCCCTTTGGGTTTTGAGACTGCCATGTCATACAAAAAGAAACAAATATATTAACAAGATAATGCTAGAAGAGGCTGATCAACTCATTGCATCACTCAATGTTTTCACTGAAAGTCTACTCTTTTACAAAAGTTCTGAAGGAAAATAAGAAACAAAATAAACAGTTCTTGTCTTTGAGAAACAAAATTTTGCTCAGAAATTTAAAGTGTAGGGTCTACAGAAAACACTAATTAGAAAATCTATACCCACCATCCAAATTATCCTATCTCTTTTTTAAACTGCATTCTTGTTCCTTCATTCTTCAGGCTTTATTCTCAGCTCTATCCAGTTACATGACCTTGGTCAATTCATTAACCCATTTATGCTTAATTTTTCTCTTTAATAGTACTTAACTCAATAATTTTTCTGAAGAAAATAAATAATATAATGATTGGTAAACAGTATTATCCAGTAACAAATGTTATCCAGTAATTTGGCAACATTAAATATTTGGTAACAAATATTATCCAGTAGTGAGAAAGAGCTATCTAAATGCTAGGAAATCAGTAATTACAGCTCTCTGAATGATAATAATAGTGACAATAAGTTTCTAATAGTAGTGTTCTGATAGCTGTTCATGATTGGATTTTGCTGTAATGCTGACATTTCAGAACAAAGATCACATAGACTTATATTCCAAGAATAACAGAATCTTAGTGTTTGAACATGGAGCTCAAGTACCACACATTTTGTGGATAAAGATACTGAAGTATGGAAAGTCTATGCAACTTGGTCACTAGTGACTAAGAACCTAGCTCTTCTTCTGTATCACTTTGTATTACAGAATTAACTGACATTTGCTGAACATTTACTAGATGTAAGTGATACATTAAAGGCAGCAATATTATTTCATTTAATTTTCATACTGATCCTATGATATATGTATGTAACTGCTTTTTTTAAAAAAAATTTTGAAGATTTTATTTATTTTTCAGAGAGAGAGAGCACAAGTAGGAGGAGCTGTAGGCAGACAGAGAAGCAGGCTCCCTGCTCAGTAAGGAGCCTGATGTGGGACTCAATCCAAGGACCCTGGGATCATGACCTGAACCAAAGGCAGACACCTAACCAATTGAGCCACCCAACTGTCCCTATGCAACTGCTTCTATCTCTAGGTCTACATATATGGAAACTGAGATTACTCTTCTCTAGATAGGAGAGCCTTGGTATGAACATAAGTAATCTAACTCCAGAACCCAAATGCAGAACCACTGAGTTTGTATGTATGTGTGTATGAGTTAAACACATATGTGGTAATTTTTAATAGGATGTTTTTAAAAGATTATTTGAGAGAGAGAGAGGGAAAGAGAAAGAGAATCTTAAGTAGACTATGCACTGAGCGCAGAGGCTGATGTGGGGTTTGATCTCATGACACTGAGATCATGACCTGAGCTGAAATCAAGAGTTGGCTATCAACCAACTGTGCCACTTAAGTGCCCCAATTTTCATAAGATTTTATTGTCATTATTTTACCCCTCCTTCATAAGCTTTAAGGAGCATATATTTTAAGTTTAAAAATCTTTCATAATGTCCATTTACAATGGTGGTTAAGAATACGGGAAATTAAGTGACTTAGGAGAAGGAATTCAGAAATATTCCATGTTCGAATAACCTTAAAATTAACATCTTTGTTTTTTGTTTATTTTTATTTAAGATTTTATTTATTTATTTGACAGAGAGAGAGATCACAAGTAGGCAGAGAGGCAGGCAGAGAGAGAGAGGGAAGCAGGCTCCCCACTGAGCAGAGAGCTGAATGTGGGGCTTGATCCCAGGACCCTGAGATCACGACCTGAGCCGAAGGCAGAGGCTTAACCCACTGAGCCACCCAGGTGCCCCAAAGTTAACACCTTTAAAACAAGAAGAAAAATCAAACTCACCTGGATGGTCTGGGAGAGTATTCAATACAAATAGTTCATGTTCTTCAATTAAGAACAAGGGAAAAAACAAAACAAAACAAAAAATGATAGACATGAAATTGGGAAAGACTGGGTCCTTCTATACAACAATATAAAAAAAATAATACTTCAACAAAAGTTGACCATGATAAGGTAACATCTTTATAATGATGTGAGATATGAGAGCTCAGTGTCTAACACTTCATAATTTATACTCTACATTAGTCAATCAATAATACCAAAGGTTGGGAGACAATTCTCCATAAAGCTCACGGACATTTTGCAAACAGAAGCACTGAGGCACCTATGTTGCAGAATATACTTTTTTCCTTGTAGCTTAATTATGCCTTTTTTATCTTAATTTTATTTTTTTCAGTGTTCCAAGATTCATTGTTTATGCACCACACCCAGTGCTCCATGTAATACGTGCCCTCCTTAATACCCACCACCAGGTTCACCCATCCCCCCCATCGCCCTCCCTCCAAAACCCTCAGTTTGTTTTGGAAGACATTAGGAGAAGGAAAGGAAAAATGAATTGGTATAAATTGGAGGGGGAGACAAAGCAGAATATACTTTTAAGGCTATTTTTGTAGCAAAAGGGCACTGGAAGATAAGGTAGCACCTCCCTTCAGTACAAAAGATTATGTTCCTCAACCTCAGATTCCTGTCCTATAACACAACTCACTGCATGTACAGGTGCCCCTGACCCAGTTCCCATTACCCTGTGGGAATCTGGATTTGAGGAACAGATGCCAAGTATGCTGATGCTCATGCTGCCTGATGTGTTGAAAGAAAAAAAAAAATGTTCTTGTCTCTGATCCAGGAATCTCAAGTCTTCTATCAACATTCATGAAGTGGAGACTTTTTCACCATTAACACTGAGGTTCTCAAATTATGTTAATTCCCTGATGCGTAGGCAGGTTAGGGCCTAACTGTACTGGGCACTTACTTTCTCCATGAAACAGGTTTTGGAGTAAGAGACAGCTTCTCAGTCATCTCTAACATTTTGGCGATTTTCTCCCTTTCTGGGGATATTTATATAAATATATTTTTAAAGGCCCTCAAGTATCCTCTCCCCTTCCATTATGTCACAGCCTCCTATCCCTGCAGTGTAATTTTCACTTTTTTTTGTGGCATCAAAAACTATTTTTTTTAGTTCCCAGAAGACAGAGACAAAAAAAAAACAACCCTAAAATGGAGTTATTTCTTCATATTCATTCAGAAGATTGGAAAGAGAAATTAATTTTTGTCTACCAGTCTAGGTCAGTAGCTGCCACATCTGGAAGATACATCTGGAGTGCATGAAAGCCCCCCAAAAACTAAGTAGCTGAAATTCTACCTTGCATTTGAGCATCTATTTATCTTTCATGAACATAAAGATACTAAATTATTTTCTCTGGTAGTTAAAGAAAACTTACATTGTACTAAAGCTGAAAGTTTTTGAAATAAAATTTCATATTGTGAAACTGAAAGTTATTAAGTATGAATGGCTAAAATTACAACTTATTCCATATTATTGACTGAAATGTCATCATTAAATGTTCATGGAACATCTATTACCAACATGATTCATGTTAGGCACTGGGTATTAAGTTATAAAGAAAAATACTTATGCCAGAATATTTCTTAGCCAACTACGACAGAAAAACAAGGGTTAGTCATGCTAGGGATAAAATTTTAACATGAGAAGAGTTAAGCTATGAATGACTTTTAGGCCACTCCAAGGGTATTTTTGTCACAAGAAAAAATGAAGTATGTATTTCTTTGAGTCTCCAAGACACATCGGTATCTTCTCAGTACTCAAATTAGTTAATATTTATGCAATCTTGAAAAAATGGGCTTTATTTTAGTCTATGTAAAAGCGACTCAAGTAAGTCATCACACTACTATTTCATAACCTAGGAAATCATATTTATTTTTTTATTTCTTAAAAATTTTCCCTGTTTATTTGAGAGAGAGAATGATAGAGAGAGCATGAGCAGGGGTGGATGGGTAGGGGCAGAAGTAGAGGGAGAAGCAGACTCCCCACTAAGCAAGGAGCCAGATGCAGGCCTTGACCCTAGGACCCTGAGATCAGGACATGAATGGAAGGGGCACACGTTTAACAAACTGAGCCACCCAGGCACCTCAGGAAATCATATCTATAAGGTTTCATACATGTTATTTTTCATAATGATTTTACGAAGTTGGTCTTTGTATACTCTATTAAGAAATGTTTCTTGGCAAATTGGTAAAATAAGAGAAATGGGGATGGTAGTTGTCTCTTTTAGAAATGATTTTCAAAATGTATTTTAGGAGCTGCCTAGTAGCACATATTTACAAAATAATGTACTTAGTTTTATCTGTATACAGATTGTAAATACAATTTTAGAAAGCCCTACTTTAGAAAGCCTTAGAAAGCCCCCTGTACTACTAATGGCAATATATCTCCATATTCTCAAAATATATCATTATATCCATTATTATGATAATATTATACTTTCACAGGATACATGCTTAATTATTCTAATATATTATTCATGCTAATTGAACAGCCCATTAAATATTCTGAGTTAGAGACACTTTGGGTTTTTATTCAATCATTTTTATCTATTATTAAATCTCTTTTTAATTTTAATTTTTAAAAATCAAATATATAATGAGCATCTACTCTATTCCTGGCGCTGTATTAGGCATGAGGCATAGATGACCAAAACCCTCTACCCGTCTTCACTATTATCACTTTTTAGCACAGAAAACTATTGTTTTAAGATAAATGTTATCTTGTTACAATTTGATAGAAGACATAACAGAGGATTGAAAAACCAGCAGAAAAGCATATCTAAGGGAGTAAATCATTTTCTGTGGATGAGTGTGTGGAAAGAGGGTAATGGGAAATAATGTAGAATCATAGAGAAGGATTTATACTTTTGAATGTTCTTTAGGAAATCAAGCAGAGAGGAAGGCTGATAAAGTTAGGAATGAGAGAGGCTTTATGACTGAGGAACTATACAAGCACATACATAAAAGCATAAAAATGAAGGAGAACCTAATGGATAATGAGTTGTCTAGCTTAGCAAGACCAGATCGTTTTTGTTTGTAAATCTTTGAAAGATGAAGCAGCAAAAATTGATTACAGACATATTTTGAAGCACACTGTGCTTTAAATGCTAAGGTGTTTGGATATTTTGCCTGGAATAATAGGAAGTCACTACAGGTATTTAGATAAGGAGTCACTTGCTGATTTTTGTGTTTTGGAAAAACCTATATTATTGCTGCATGGCGTTTGGATCAGAAAGAGAAGAGATAAGAAGTAGAAAACTATTACAACTTCTCATGTCTTCAACGATAAAATGTGCCTGGTCATCTAGTTTCATGTTTAGGATTGCTTTTCTTGAAAAACTTTCATAAGGCAATTAGTAAAGAAAAAGTTTTAACATAAAAATGTGCCTATCTCAAGTCATAGTATCTTCTGAAATGTAGGATTAGGAACAAGTATGTCCATTATCACCATTATTATTTAGCACTGTTTTGGAAGTAGAATCCAATATATTCAGGAAAAGAAAAGTTAAGAAAAAAATTGTAAGAAAGAAGTAAAATTATCATTATTGGCAAACGACATGGTAGGATGCATGGAAAACTGTAAAATAATCAACCGAAGAACAATTTAAAACCTAAAAAGGGACTTTAAATAGTGTTTAAATAACTAGAAAGACAAATAACATTCTCAACATAATTAAGGTAGCAAATCAGTCTGAGCTAATTTTTAAATGAATTCAATAAAAGTAGTACCATCGGGGCGCCTGGGTGGCTCAATGGGTTAAAACCTCTGCCTTCGGCTTGGGTCATGATCCCAGGGTCCTGGGATCGAGCCCCGCATCAGGCTCTCTGCTCAGCAGGGAGCCTGCTTCCTCCTCTCTCTCTCTCTGCCTGCTTCTCTACCTACTTGTGATCTCTGTCTGTCAAGTAAATAAATAAAATCTTAAAAAAAGTAGTATCATATATTTTGATTCTAAACAAAGTCATTCTGAAATTATATGAAGAAATACATGAACTAGAGTAGCCAGGGAATTTCTGGGGGTGCGGGGGATGAAGAATAATGCCAAAGAACTAGCCTACAAATACTAAAATGAACCATAAAGTATAAATAATTAAAATTGTGGTTTGAGAACATATAATAAAACAGGATAGGTGTCCAGAAATGGGCACAATGAACACAAATATATATAATAGCTGTATGTAGAAATGTGGATTTTTCTATGACCATGACTGTTGTATAACTGAGTAGCCATTTGGAAAAAAAAAAAGAAAAAAAATCTATCTACCTTATGAACACATTCCGATAATTTAAATGGAATGAACCTATAAATGTTCAACAAGAAAGTACTAGACGAGTACTTTGTAAACTCAGAACATTAAAGGTCTTTTTAACAATGACACAACATGAAGGGCTCAAGAAAAAAAATGACTGATAAATATGAGTAAAATGCAGACACATATACTAAACATACAAATATCAATATCATAAGCAAAGCCCAAAACAAAAACAAAGTGGAAAAATTTGCAATTCATATTATAGGCAATGGACTAATTTGTTTAGTATATACTCAAATTTTTATTTCTCATTCTGAATTTACAAATTAATAAGAAAGAGACATACCAGTCAGTAAAACTGGGCAAGAGGTGTAAACAGACAATTCACTGGCAAAGGAATAAAAATAGTCCTTAAAGCATATGATATGCTCTACTTCACTCAAGAGAAATGTACATTAGAACTACACATACAACCTGATTCTCCTCCACCTGATTTGCAAATATTTCGCTTTTTCTTTACAGTCCTTGAGAGTATGAATTTTCTATGATGTGTATATTTTGGAATCATTAGTGAGGTGGTTAGGGTATGGAGGTATGAAAATATATGATGTTGACTCCAATATCTCTCATAATTAGAGGGCACTAGAATGGGAAGTTTCTATTGTAGTCATTTTTGAACTCCGTAACACTAGTACAGTGTTTGCAACATACAAGACAATCAAAAACACATGTTGAATAACTACAGAGGTGGCAATTTCTACGACACCATATGGAAAAAAGGTCACAATGCCTCCAGAGGTGCTTTGCCAAGGGGTCCAGGATATCATTAAATCTGCTCTGTTTTCTCACTATGAATTATGAAGAGTAGGTTGCATGCAGAAGTAAGATTTGGTAAATGCATTACAGATGCAGAAGTTCAAATGTCTGTATCATTTGACAGATTCTAGTCAACTGGAAGGGACTTTGAGTTCAACTAGTCAAATTAGAAGTGTAAGTAGCATGGTAGATGATATGTGTGATGTAGTTAACAAGAAACAATTGCAGGAAAAAAATAAAACAGAATAATGAAAGATAATCAGAATCATATCCTAAGAATGTGAACATACACCTTCACCCATTGAAATAGTCACAGTGGAAGCTGATAGTCTTATCTGAGGGATCATTTATTCCCTAATGACTTAAAGGAGTATGAAGAATTTGAGATCCTATCTTGCTGTAATATAAAAGATTTCCCTACAGGAGCATTCACTCCTTATAAATAAAAACTATTTCCAATTTTTAAGTTAGAAACATGGATCTCTCATATGCTTATTAAACAATGTAAATTAATTTTTAAAGTATTTCATGGTTACCCTGTATACTCTAGGATTCTGTGTCCTCCAAACATTGTAAGGGAAAATACCTGGCTTTGTTATACTCTTGAGAAATTACCTGTCTTTTTAATGCCACTAATACCTCCTTAGGATTCTGAAGTTCTCTTGTAAAGAATGTATATGACTGAGGAGATTTCAAACTTAGGATTTAGAAATCTAAATTTGCCACAAGTGGTCTTTCAGAAATTTTCAGGGCTGTGAGTCCTTTAAAATATTTTCTTAATTTTGGGGGCAAGCTATCTAAATGACATTGATTTGGAACAGTCTGGTTTTCCATGGCTCAAGAGGAAAAAAAGTAGATACAAACTAGGGATAGAAACAGGGAGAAGCAGAGGTCTCCCCCTTTCTCTCAACATGTGTGTAAAGAATGAATTGATAGTAAGTCCAGGAATCAGTGATGCCTGCCACGTTCAAAGTCAATTTTAGAAAAGGGGTTCCGAAATTCTCTTTACCATTCCCTCCCCATCCAGGCCAGTTTTCTTGTGGGGTTTCCTTTAAGGAAGGAAAAGCCTTCTTTATCCTTAGTTTAGGAAAAGTGGACTAGAAAGTGCTGCATTAATGGAAGGTGTCTTGAATTCTTTCCAAGCAAAGAGCTTAGTAAGCATCAAACCAAAGCATTCACAATCTTATTTTTTTTTAATTATTTTTTTACACAATCTTATTTTTAGAGGTTATTCACTATGATTTCTGTCTTGAGGACTGCTGAGAAAAATTTTCAGTTGCTTTAATTAAGGGCATTTTGCATAGCAGTTAGAAGAAATGGGGTTTCCTTTCTGTGAGGCTGATGAGGTATATTCCTCTTCTTTGTCAAGTTTCTATGCCTTGATAATAAGTGTCATAGTTGTAAGTAATTTCAGTGTGTTTCTTGCCTGAGGTCCTAGCAAACTCTCCTTCTGGATGGATAGGAAGTTGTTATATGTTGAAGAACAGTATATATACATTAGAACTACTTTACCAAACTTAAATTATGTTATTTAACTTTCAATATGGAGCTGGGTTGCAAAATATATTGGTCTACATAACTGGGTGCATAGCATGTCAGAAACCGATCTGTACCTTCTGTTTGTGTTTTACAATATTGGGAGAAATATCCTTCATCCCCTTCGATGTTACAATCCATACTTCATTTTAGATTTTATTCTCACCTATATCTTAATACAAGCATATTACATATATACACTCCTTAGATACAAATGTACCCATGTATAAAAATATATGTATTCATAATATATGAGAATGTATATATATAATAAAAACATTTCCAGAAAATATATAAAACATAAGAATACATATTCACTGATCTAAAACATGTATCAAATACAAAAGATATAATCCAAACTTCAGAACAAGTCAAGATATCCAAAAAACTGAACTAACCATAGTGTTTCTCTTCTTATAACTCACAAAGAATTAAGCACCAACTGCTGTGTTTAAAGTATTTTTCCTTTCTTTATAAAATGCATCATAAAAGGTCAAGAACCAAAGATGAAAATTATTTTACTCTATTTAAATGGTTGTCCTACAGGGAGCAAAACCTTCTCCATAGCCAAAGCCCCATAAATCTGTCAGACCACAGGTCTGACGCCAGAGAGGCAAAGTTTCTGAAGACTGCAAGATTCCCCAACTCCTTGAAATAGAGGAAATACTTCTCTTCTGAATCACCTTCTTTAAATTTTTTTGTTATTTTTCTTTCAACTTCCATAATTTTGGTGCTCTTAGACACTTAAAATACCATCTGCCCTACCCTTCACAGGAATGATAGGATTAAGACATTAGGGACCTTAAATTCTTTTCTGTAGTTGTGCTTAGAGACTACATATTATATTCAAGTTATTTATATATTAAAATTATCTCAGATGTTCTGAGAACCATACCAGATCTTGGAACATACACCAGAAGTATTCTCCAGAATGATTAGATTAAAAATAAAGTGAGGAAAAATGCAAGGAGAGATGAATGAATTATAATTCAGGAAAAAAAAGGCAGAACTGTAAAGTCATGAGCTGGTTCTTTTATGAAAACTAGTAATAAGGTCAAATTGCTTAAAAATATATTTAAGAAAACAAAAACAATACCATAAAATTAGGAATGTCAAAGCAAATACAACAGGAGACACAGAGAACTTTTTTTTTTTAACGATTACAGTATATTTAGATTTAATTCCTGGGATTGATAAGCTTTGCTAGATTGTTTCATATTTATCCTAGGTCAAACTCAAGTCTAAAATGAATGGGAGGAAGGAGAATCAGAGTTGGAATCTGCAGAATCACTAGAGAAGAAAATACAGACCAACCACAAAGTCCTGTCCCTACCAAGGGAAGATAACACTACCCAAGTCCTCTGTTAGATATGATGTGTGAGCCAGGAAAGGAAGATGCTCTGCTGAGTACACAGAGTACATTTTTAGTAGGAGGCTGGACAATGAACAGGCAATTATTCCAATGCAGTGTGATAAGCATTATATTGGTGGTGGGGGCAGGGATAGTGGGCAGTGGGCTGGGGTGTGGGAGCGGGATATAGAGAACGATCAGAGTGGATGTGCTTCAGATGTAGTAGGAGGTTACCACAATGGCACTGGAGCCGGGGAGGGGTAGAGAGGAGACTTGAAGAGGTAAGCAGAACCTAGAGAAGGAAGCACCATCACAAAATAGCCATCTCTAGCTTGCCTTTTCTCTGATTTCTCTCAAGATTAAAGATTACTTCGAAGTGATCATCCTGAGTGCCCTTGATATTTTATAACATGGTGTGGGCTTCTTACAGTGTTCACCCTAGTCACTCAGGGGAAGACTCGAGACTTAAACAAAGGCAATCTCATTCCACAGTCTGTCCACACTCATCATCACTATGCTCTGATGTCTCTTTAAAATGACATGTGAGGGACGCCTGGGTGGCTCAGTTGGTTAAGCGGCTGCCTTCAGCTCAGGTCATGATCCCAGCATCCTGGGATCGAGTCCCACATCGGGCTCTTTGCTCAGCAGGGAGCTTGCTTCTCCCTCTGGCTCTGCCTGCCACTCTGCCTGTGCTGGCTCTCTTGCTCTCTCTCTCTCTCTGACAAATAAAATCTTAAAAAAAAATAAGTAAAATAAAATGACATGTGAGGAATACTGAGTAATGATCTAGAATAATTGCTGGGATTGACACCAACTAACCAGTATTTTTTATCTCATCAGTGCATATCTGAAAACATAGTGAAATATGGCTGAACAATGGCATCTAGAAGGCCTGCTACAAATTAGAATTAAATATACATTTGTTGCAAGAATAAATATATTTTTTAAAAAGGAGTAAACTGTTATTTTTAGCTGTCAAGCAAGTTTATCTTTAATACTGAATGTAGGTTTGATTTTTTTACACAGCTTTGAAGAACTCTTAGGGAAATCAAGGTAGCAAAAGTGAAGCTCCAACTTCCTGATCTCTAGCTCACTCAGTTCTCTTTTTCAACTTCACTAATTTCAGTGCTTTAATGTAGAAAGAAGTCTGGGTCCTTTCTCTATTGGTTAGTTAGTACCAACCACACAAACTATCCCCAATCCCTACTTTCTCAGTACATTTCGGTATCCATTCAGAGACATCAGAATCAGAACACATAGGTTTAAATCCTAGCTCTACTATTGGGAACTGGGTATCAATCAGACTGGTCACAGAATGGCATATTTATGGGAAAATTACTGGAAGGCAAGATATTCATTTGAGAAGTAGATATTTTGGGGAGACAGATTTCCACGGTCTCTCTTATTTCTGCATATCTTGCAGAGACTATCCAAAGTATCTTTGCAATGATGCTTGTATAGTGAACAGCCTTAGAATATAGAGTACTTCCCTCTGGAGAAGAGTAAAATAAAATAAAAGAAAGTAAGATAAAAACAGCATTCCTCTCCAGAGGAAAGGCCAGGCAGATTATCTTATTGTCATTATAAAATTTCCAAATTTTCCAGGTTACAATTTCCTAACATGGACCTACTGTGTGCAGAGCATCCAACTGGCTCCTTCTGTGTTGCCCACATGGGGCTTGGGATGAAGGAATTGACGCAAACATGAAACTAATGCATACTGAGCAATAAATAAGAAAGTCCTTTGTGTCTGACCCAGGAGTCTTGCGTCCTCTGCCACCATCTATGAAACTGTGGTGGGCTAACTTGTTCACTTACAAGCAGGAAAAAATCTCTAGAGACTTCGCAGTTATTCACAGATGCCTCACTAAAATTAGTAAACCATTCTATTCCTCACTATACACTTACCGGGTGCCTGGGTGGCTCAGTGGGTTAAGCCAGGTCATGAGATCAGGGTCATGATCTCAGGGTCCTGGAATGGAGGCCCACATCAGGCTCTCTGCTCAGCAGGGAGCCTGCTCCCCGCCCCCACCCTCCCCCCCCACCCCGCGCCTGCCTCTCTGCCTACTTGTGATTTCTCTGTCAAATAAATAAATAAAATCTTAAAAAATATATATACACTTACATATCATGAACCAATAGCACTTTAACATAATTAGCGCTATATAATCGACAACAGTCTCTTCCTATCAAAACAAAATTCCTTTTCTTCTCCACAGCTGTTGTTTTTGGAAGACTCTGCTAAACTTGCTAAGTTTCTCCATGGGCACTTTCCCTATGCTATCTTGGATTTTTGCATTTATTTCATCTTAATTTAATACACATTTATTGAATAGCATTGGGAATACTCAGTTATAGAATTTATGACACGGACTACAGAAGATAGTGAACTATTCACACTCACATGACCTCCCTTAAATCAATTTTTAATAATTAGGTTTAAAAAGCCAAAGCAAAATAAAACCTTTATTCACCCTTGAGAAGTACAGGAACTAAGTATGCCTTGAACTGTGCATACATATTCAATAACTGATCTGAAATCAGAATGTCCTTATTCCTCCCCAGCCTATAGGTCCATTCAGGTCACACTAATATAAATTCTCCAATACTGCTGGCTTGTCTTTTTGCATAATACGAGGAAATCAATGTTGACTCCAAAATCCCTCCAAGGTGTTTCTGGGAGTCTCTAGGTGGTGTCTGAGGAGCATCAAAAAGAAGTCTGCTCTGGTTCTGCATTCTCTGGCAGAAGTGTTCTGCTGTGCATGCCAGTGGCTAGTGTTGGTCACTGCTGTTCTTCTGGGTCAACCCCTTTTCTCCCATGGAAGTTATGTTGACCTCTGAGCTGCCAAAACTTGGGCAGAGAGGGGGGTTGTTTTAAAAATGTACACGTTGGACACAGCATCGTAAAGCTGGTGCAACCATTGCACAAATCGAGAGCAAGACCTGTAAGGAGTTTATTATATTCATGGGTCCCAGAGAAGGGAGTGAACATATCCTGCTCAGGGCCACAGGGGATGACACCAGCATAGGTCGGGAGGCAGAAGGGACAGGAGCAAAGGGAGTGTTTAGGCCATGTCCTTTTATTGGGGTTTCCACAGAAAAATAAGCAAGACAGAGTAAACAGTTTATGATTTGACTAGTCTGAATAATTCCAGCAGGCTTGGGAGGTCTCTAGTTGCCTAGCACCTGGCCCTGGGATGATTAAGGCAGAGAAATATCGCCTGCCAGGGTGCACAGGCCAGACAGAAGAAATCCAGACTCTAGATTGGTTACTTTGCATATCAAAGACATGCTTCCCAGCCGGGCCCTTTGCTATCTCTAAGAATTGGCTAGTCCCAGGAGGGACAGTCTTTTCCCAGGGAGAAAGTTTGCTTAAGGCATCAAAACATCATACTACACAGAAAATGAAAAATATACATAGATGGGGGAAAGGGCCATTTTCCAATTCTGGATTGTATGTCAGCACAAAGGCTCTGACTCCATGCTGCTAGTGTCAAAACTTCAAAATGCCCCTTTTGAACACTATTTCTTTGCCCTCATTCCTTCTCCCTGTAATGGGTCACTTAGTCCCTGGGTCTGGCTGAGGAAAGGCATTCTATTATTTATCATTTTCCTTCTTCTGTGACATATTACCCATATTACAAAAGTCTGAAAGCTTTATTCCCAATATCCATGTCATTTAAAGCAGATAGATACAGATATTTAGAACATAGCAGTTTCTCCGATTAAATTTTAATGTTTATTAACTGGTTGTCAAATTTGAGGCAGAGAGGATCACCTCCGATTTATTTTTCTAATTTCTGGCTTAAGAACCCATCAACTCCTTCTTTAGAACACCATGAATTGTCTAAGTATGTTAATCGCTTACACAATTCAAAAGTGGTCATTCCAACTTCTGCAGATAAACACAAAAAGCCCTGAAGGCCCATCCGCCCACCTTGATCTTGTTTCAATCTCTTAATGTGTTGCTGTTAGCCTTTTGGTCCAGCATAATTAGGCCCTTAAATGCCATGCTGTGGTTCTCCACGGGCCAACTGACTTCCACCACCCCAACCAAAGCTGTAACTCAATACACAGACTTTTGTAGTTCCCATAAACAGTCATCTCTAAGGGCATCACCTGTTTCCAGAAGCATCCTCTATGAAAAGATCCAGAACAGGTTATAGGACCTTTTCATTCCTCATTTGCCACTCTACCTAGTGGCTTTAAAGACTTTCATGTTCAACTCTCAAAACAAACTGTTTTATTATGTCCCTTTCTTCTCCAGCTTTCTAAAGGAGGCTTGATTTAATGATTCCAAGATAGTTTTCTGGCAACCCTTTTACTAGAAGAGAGAAAAAAACACACTTTAGTTTCTGACAGAGGTACCCTCTGCTAGAGTACCTGTTATACAAGGAGGCTCTGAATGCCAGTGAAGGCTGTCTCCTGACTCAGCCTTTATTACTGTTACCAACACAGCATTAGAGTTGGACAATGAACTGGAAAAAGTCACAAAATATATGTGAAATCTAGTGGGAGTTCATCTTAATAAGTGTACAAGTTGTGGCCTCGCAAAATAGAAAAAGTTATATGGAAAGTAATACAGAGTTCTGTATTAGCGAAATAAGGCAGAGTTCAAAGTGATGTGAAAAAATGATACACGTGTGAAATGTACAATGGTGAGGAGTCTTTAAGTGGAGAAAAGGTATTAACAGGTTCGCAAAGCCAATTAAATGAAAAATGGAGTTTAAGCAATTAGCAAAAGATGATAGCTATAATCTAGGAATGAGGTTGAAGATTAAAATGAAAATGAGGTTATATTAAATTAGCTCTAAGGGTCAGGAGCAGAAAGAGCAACTCTTTGGTATTATATAGAATCCCTGTTAGAGTAAAAATAAATAGGACTCAGCCTAGGGTAGAGATGGGGGAGGCAGAAAATACTGATCTCCTGCCAAGCAATGCTCTTGCTGTCTAACCTGAGACAGGTTGGACCTCTGAGAGTCTAGTTCACTTGGGATCTTCTTACTATTTCTTAGTAAGTCTATTAATCCTAAAGGTTTAGAGTTAAGAACAGAAATAACTAAGTAGGAGTATGTTTTGGTGCTTAAGACAATTCGGAATATTCACATATTCAACAGCTTACTTCTTAAATCCTAAAAGTATATTTGAATAATTAATATATATTTATTTTATTTGAAAAATTAGAGAAAATCTTATTTTAAATAGTACTGAAAAATTTAAGAGTCTCAAAAGACAAATGTAATTTATTAGATGCTAAGACATTTCTTGAAAACTTAAAAATATTGTTTTTTTATAAAGAGATTTGAATGTATTTCCTTCAGAAATGCAGTTAAAATCTTATACACAATAGCCAAGCTATGTTTAAGCCTATTTTAAAAATAATAAAGTTCATTAGAATTATAGATTAAAATGATCTGATTTAAAATTAAAAGTAAACTAGATTTATGACTCCCCAAATGATAGTAAATCTAATATGAATTCTAAAAACTAAAATGAATGCAAATGGTCTTTTTATTGTAACTAGACACCAAAACAACTTGCTGTGAAAAATATATTCTGGTAAAATATCGTAATAAAACAAAGATAAGATTAATGTCCTATAGTTAGGCAAGATTAATGTCATATAGTTAGGCAATTGGAGGAAATAGAAAAAAACAAAATCTGTAACTCCAAGTCTACTTTTTGGAGAAGTTTCTCCCCAGACTTAATAACCAAATAAAATTATTTAAAACAGGAGGTGCCTGGGTGGCTCAGTGGGTTAAAGCCTCTGCCTTCAGCTCAGGTCATGATCCCAGGGCCCTGAGATCGAGCCCACATCAGGCTCTCTGCTTAGCAGGGAACCTGCTTCCTCTTCTCTCTCTCTCTCTGCTTGCTTGTTATCTCTGTCTGTCAAATAAATAAGTAAAATCTTAAAAAAAAATTCAAAACAGTAGTGATCTACATTCTTTAAAAGACTTTTTAAAAAAGGACCTTTTCATAGTTAGGAGATAACAACTTTTTGATGTAAATAAAATACTTTCAAATAATACCTTGGGAGATTTATTTTTTTTTAAAGATTTATTTAAATGAACTCTAAGTGCTTCTTGAAGATTAATTTTCTTTGGTTGCAGGAAATTTCCCCCCCATTGCATTTCATGGTATTTATTTTATCTTTTTTTTATTATTTATCTGCTTTCAGACTTAACCAGTATTAGAAAAATAAAGGATTATTAAATGGTACTGCCTTTGTAATAACACTGGTGATTTGGGAATAATTTCTGCCATAATACTGATTTGTGCTCTTGGATTCAATTACTTCTCTGATCCCCTGGGCTATGTCCCCTTACCGCAAAGCATCTGTGTTAACCTTTACTCTATTATGGCCATTATAGATACAAAAAATGAATTGCTCAAAGCACAACATCAAAGAATTGTTTGATAAGAACACAGGAGAATGGCAGACATTCCAAGGTAAATTTAGGCACACCCTAAATTAAATATACATTGAAAGTAAGAAAACAGCAGTCACTAGATCACTGCAGTAATGGGGAAGTGTTTAAAAATTATTATAATGTAAAATAAGTTGCTTCTCTATTTACTGAACTTGTATTTTCATATTAAATGAATAGTTGGAGCTACCTATTTAAACTCTTATTCGTCGCCTAAGATACAGTCACTGCATTTTATTAAAATAACTATAAAGATACAGAATGGAGTAATCCTAGTAGGAAAAGCAAAAACTAGGAATGACAGCCAACCCATTGGCAAACTCTGGGAGGACTGTCCATATATTACAGAAAGCCTGACTCCAACACATGTGGACCTGGAGCAGGAGTATAAATGGAGAGCCACAGGTTGTGGTAGATTGGCTGTAAAAATGCCCTCTACTCAAAGAATCTGTACTCAGAAAACTACAAAGTACTGATGAGAGAAATTGAGGAAGACATAAAGAAATGGAAAAACGTTCCATGCTCATGGATTGGAGGAACAAATATTGTGAAAATGTCTACACTATCTTAAGCAATCTACACATTTAATGCATTCCCTATCAAAATACCATCAATTTTTTTCAAAGAAATGGAACAAATAATCCTAAAATTTATATGGAACAGAAAAGACCCCAAATAGCTAGAGGAATGTTGAAAAGAAAAGCAAATTTGGTGGCATCACAATTCCAGACTTCAAGCTCTATTACAAAACTGTAATCATTGAGACAGTATGGTATTGGCACAAAAACAGACACAGAGATAATGGAACAGGATAGAGAGCCCAGAAATGGACCCTCAACTCTATGGTCAACTTTATCTTCAACAAAGCAGGAAAGAATGTCCAATGGAAAAAAGACAGTCTCTTCAACAAATGGTGTTGGGAAAATTGGGACAGCCACATGCAGAAAAATGAAACTGGATCATTTCCTTACACCACATACAAAAATAGATGCAAAATGGATGAAAGACCTCAATGTGAGACAAGAATCCATCAAAATCCTTGAGGACAACACAGGCAGCAACCTCTTCGACCTCAGCCGCAGCAATTTCTTCCTAGAAATATTGCCAAAGGCAAGGGAAGCAGGGCAAAAATGAACTTGGGATTTCATCAAGATCAAAAGCTTTTGCACAGCAAAGGAAACAGTCAACAAAAACAAAAGACAATTGACAGAATGGGTTATTCCAACATATCACATATATCAGATAAAGGGCTAGTATTCAAAATCAAAATCTTTGCAAAGGAAGCTGTCAACTAAACCAAAACACAACCGACAGAATGGGTTATTCTGACATATCAGACATATCAGATAAAGGGCTAGTACCCAAAATCTACAAAGAACTTATCAAACTCAACACCCAAAGAACAAATAATCCAATCAAGAAATGGGCAGAAGACATGAACAGACAATTCTGCAAAGTAACATGATAACAGACACATGAAAAAGTGCTCAACATCACTTGGCATCAGGGAAATACAAATCAAAACCACAATGAGATACCACCTCACACCAGTCATAATAGCTAAAATTAACAAGTTAGGAAACGACAGATGCTGGCAAGGATGCAGAGAAAGGGAAACCCTCCTACACTGTTGGTGGGAAGGCAAGCTGCTGCAGCCACTCTGGAAAACAGTATGGAGGTTCCTCAAAAAGTTGAAAATAGAGCTATCCTATGATCCAGCAATTGCACTACTAGGGCCAGGTTTAAGTTTAGAATTCTCAAACTTTTTGACATTCCAAGGCACAACTTAGAGGACAGAGTCTGCCTCCTGGCCCTATCCCCAGACAGTTGTTTGCCTACACCTTCTCTTGGTACTTTCAGCACATTTTCTTCATGAGCAAACTAATGCATGCATATGTGGATACCTCACAAATGAAAGTTCTGCAGACAACTTCTGCCTCCAATACAGAGCCAGGGCCACAGTTCTACAGAAGTGTGCACACACACATGTAGCCTATCATCACTGGAAGGAAAGACATAGGAAAGAGGTCTTACAGGCTCTACGGGAAGCCTTGGGGGTACTGGACAGGGATTTATAGGGAACCAAGTACCCTAAGCACAGTCTAGAGAGTGGTGAAAGGCACAAGTTCCAGATTGCTAATTTTGAATTACAGCTTGGAGTTTTATCTTTTAAAGCTTTGAAAGCATCCTTCCATTTTTTTTTTCTTTTTCTGGTTTCCTTCATTCCTACTGAAAAGTCTACAGTCAGTCTTATTGTTTTCAGGTTATTTATTTAGGAATCATTCACTGGCTGCTTTTAATGTGTCCTCTTTTTTTCCCCCTTACCATCTTGACTATGATGTACCTAGGTTTTGTTTCACTTAAAAAAAAAATCTGCTTGTACAGATTCTTCCACTTTTGACTTGATACCTTCTGACAGGTTTTGGTAACATTTTGGTCATGATTTCTTTGAATATTGCTTCTACCCATTTCTTTTCTCTTCTTTTCTTCTAACATAAATTAGACTTTGCCAATGTGTCCCAAATACCTCTCACTCTGTTTTGTTTTGTTTTCTGTTCTATTTCCTCCTCTGATTTCAGTCTGAAAATTTTCTGCTAACCTACTTTCTGCTTACTAATATATTTTGCTCCATTTAAGCTGCAATTAAGTTCATGTATCTAGATCTTAATTATAGTTTTCAGTTCTAAATTTCTCATTTGATTTTTTAAATTCTAAGTTTCAGTTTTTATCTGAAATTATTATCTGGCATATACTAATAACAGTTATTTTAAGCTTTATGTCTGCCATCTTCAATGGGCTTGTTCCTTTGTCCATTTTTGTTCTCTTGGTTCTGTCGTTTAATCTCATCTGTGGTATGCCTGCTAATTTTTGCTTGAATATAGCATGCTGTATCTAAAAAAACTGTAAGATCATTTGAGGCTCTGGTTGACAGTTACTCCCTCAGGAGAGGAATTATTTTGTTTCTTGCAGGCGATACACTGAAGAAAGGTAATCCAAATGATGTGTGAGCTAATTTAAGGTATAGTTAAAATCTTTGTGAAGATGGATCTGTAATTCAGTTTTCCTATTTCTAGACCTTATTCCTATTAAAAAGGTTTCAGGTTTTGTGTGGGCATGTATATTCCTATATTTCATTACTTCTAGGATACATACCTTCAGGGTTTCTAGCTGAAAATCAAACATTGTTCAAAGCCCTTCCACATGATGAGTCCTAAATTTTAACTTTTGTCCTTTAACCCTATTTAACTCTCAAAATCTGCTCATCTTCTTAACTTCTTTACCAGAAAGTTATCAAATTGGCAAATGTATAAAGGGGGCTATGATAAGTGAGTGACAATGCTTGAAATGTTGGGTCTGTGTTGTTCTACTTTTCTCTTGGATCTAACTTCTTGAAATAGAGGCCTTAAAAATTTTTTTATATATATATAAATTTTTTTTATATATATAAAAATTTTTTTATATATTTATTTTATATTATATATAATATACTTAATTTTATTTTTATCATATATACTTTATAATAAAATATATAAACTATTTTAAATATTTATATATTATATAAAAATATATATATTTTACAGTTCTCTAGTTCTTTTCTGTAGAAAGGTTTTCTGTAGAAAGGTTAGTCTGATTTAAGCTAATTTACCATGGGTAGATGTCAAAAAAGTCATATTTTCATCCAATTTCATCTATGGTTTCAACTTTGTTTTACAAAATATCTCACTGAACTTCAGAATTTATATCTACCTAATAAATTCTCACTCATTGTTCAAACATTTTATTTATTACCTTAAGTATTTATTACAATGCCACTCACTCATGCATCTTTAAAACTCTACAACTTCTATATCTTCCTATGGAGTGATGTAGCTTGACTTTAGGTCTGACAAATAGTCCTTTCTAATCTCTGCCTATTTTCTAAAAATTAAGTTCTTTCCAGTACAAAGAAGATGAGAGTATCATCCTAGAAATCTCCATCATTAGAAGTCATTCAAGTAAGCTCAAAGGACAATAGATAATAGTTGATTTGAGAATACATGCTCTAAGCTCAAAACTGTGAAGGCTAACCCAGAAAATTATCTTGAAAAATAATCAGGAGTAACAATGTATGGTGTGAAACATTGTTCTATCAAAACGGAGAAGTAACTGAATGTTAAATATATTTGAATGCTGAATGGATGATTTGTAAGGAGATATGTTAGAAAAAATAGGTTTTGTGATAAACTAAGCATTAGAAAAATAAAAATTATAGAAGTGTAATGCTTCCTGATATAATTTCCTAGTGTTATTTACATACATGCATTTTAGGATCTTACTATATTTCTTTTAATTTTTAAAATTTATAATGACGTTTTTCAATTTTCAGAAGAAGTAGGTAATATAATACAAGAATATTCTTGATCATGTCATATTATTTCTTTTTTTTTAAAGATTTTATTTATTTGACAGAGATAGATCACAAGTAGGCAGAGAGGCAGGCACAGAGAGAGAGGAGGAAGGAGGCTCCCTGCTGAGCAGAGAACCTGATGTGGGGCTCGATCCCAGGACCCTGAGATCACGACCCAAGCCGAAGGCAGAGGCTTAACCCACTAAGCCACCCAGGTGCCCCATGTCATGTTATTTCTTAATTGGCCACATGATATAATTTTTTTTTTTGGATAGTTTTCAGTTTTTTTTTTCCAGACAGTTTTTCCCATTTTAAAAGCTCATTTCTTAAATATGGGATGAAATCTGTTACACAGTAAACTGAGTGCTAGAATTAAGGTGATTAAAATGACTACATTAAAAAATTTTTGATTTAATGCCTTTATTTCTTAGGTAGTGGTTCAGTTATAAAAGTTCACTAAAAGAATAGTATCTAATATATTCTTCAGAGAGAAAAATGCAGACAAACGGAGCAGTACCAGAAAACGTACTGGGTTATAAGTAAGCATGAATTTGAAGTAGATATATGCTTATAATGATACAGAAGGAATTTAATCGTTTGTATATAAATCTTCCTTTGAACCCTCACCATGCTCATAATTTTCAATTAGCAAATTATTTTAGTGAATTTATATCATACAGATTTGTCTAAACTCCATTCTATTTCACAGGTATGTGATTTTAAACATTTCTGACATTGAATAAAGTGAAATTCAGTATGTTTAGTAACACCACAATTTCTTTCAAAAATATTTTTCAAATAAAAATAAGAGAGAGTGGTGGCTAAATTAATTACCCTGTCTAAATGCTTTAAATTTATAGTAAAAGATCTATAATAACTAATATTGGCATTTTAATAATTAGGAAGATAAATGAGAGCCTGTTAATAGTAAGCTAATTTTTATGAAGCAGGACATAAATCTGTGAATATTTTAACATCCTAATGTTGAAGCTATGACTCATTTACTGTGCATATTGTACCTTAGACTCATTCTAATTTTTAAATGGTTTTAAATTGAAATGCAGGTAAACACCATTATATTAAAGTCCTCAAAGTAATGTCTGATTTTTTTCCTTTAATCTAATGCACCCTGTCAAATTCCATTTATATGACTTAGAATAAACAGACTATTGACTGGCTAAGCATATTGTGTTTAGTTCTGGGAGCCATACATCAAAAGGACTTTGGGTAATCTAAAACACTTCAAAGAAGCAGAACTGAGAGGATGAAAGTCTAGAACGTATGTTGTACCAAGATTCATGGACAGGACTGCTGAAAAGTAAATGTTCAGGGCCACATAAAGAATAGGAATTATACCCCTTCTTCCTGGATCCATTAGTTAAAATATAGAATAAATCAACAGATACCATTAAGAAACAGAATTAATCTTATACAAGAAAATGTATTCCCAAAAATCAGAGTTGTCTGATTTATCTAAAGATGAACTAAGTCTCTGAGAACTCAAGCACCAGATACGTGAGGGAGAGGAGAGGAGACCTAGGAAAAAGTTGGAATGATAATGAATGTCCATTCCAGCACCTGAAATCTTTTATGAAGAATAATCAGATAATCTATGGGCCATTAAATACAATTTTAATCCCTTTTGAGACAGTGCAATGATTTAAATCATCTTACACACTAATAAGGGAGAAAGATTCACAACATTGCCATATTTTAACACTAAGAAATATTAAAGTTTATCTAATTCAACTCTCCCATTTAACAAGTAAAGAAACCAAGGCTAAGTCATATGAAACTATGACTTGCTAAAGACTATTAGAGAGCAGGCTGAGAGAATAAATCCCCTGTCCATAGACAATGGTACTCTAGTAGTGATTAAGAACACTGGTATTGGTATGAAAGAAGACACACTGTATCACATAGAAGTTCTGAGATCCTGTATAAATTATTTAGTTTTTCTAAACTTCAGTTTCCAGTTATGTAAAATTGGCATTAGAGGGTAAAAAAGCTTGTATGAAGCTTCATATGAAAATATGAAGGGAATGTAAAAAATGAGAAATATGAGATAGTGGAGAAAAATAGTAGTAAGGTTGTTTTTTCGTTTTGTATTTACTGCATTCTCTTTTGGAGACTTTTTAAACTTTTGTGTGTTACTAATTTTGCTTTTGTACATGGGCATGAATTAAGATATTGGTATGCAAAGCCTTATTTCCCAATTATTTGTACAACTTTGTGGAATGTGTGTTGCTTCTAGGCTATAATCTTAGAAATAGATTAAGCTTATGGATTAACATTTATGTAATTTACTAATTTTATTTACTAACTTTATCTTCTAATTTACTATTGTAATTCATTTATATGCTTCAAGGAAAGTTTTTATTTTTTTTTGTTTTGTATTTTAATTCTTTCTTTAAAATAAATCTATGCAAGGTTTGAACACTGTGTATGTATAATTATAAATGCTAAAAGACAATAAAATAAAAATATATTTAAGAGACTTCTAATCAAACCCAAAGTGATTTTCAAAAAAGGAGGGTGCTTAGAAATACACTATTAATGATTTTTCTAAAAAATCAGGAAAGCTTATAAATTAAAATGTATTTGATAATTGAATTAAATGATTGTATGTCAGTTAGATTTTGCCAGATGACTAATTCTATGTGGTTTGAATTTTGATAGTAAATTTCACATATTCTTTTTTGATAAAGTACAAATATCACAACAAAACTAAGGCATAAATTTTGGATCACCTGTGAAAAAATAATTTTACTTTATAACATTTAATGATTCAAATGTGTCTGAATACCAATGCAGTATATGACTTAACCTAATAATACATCAATATTTTTTATTTCTCATGGAATCATTAACCTTTCAAAACACAGCTATTTCTAGGGGCGCCTGGGTGGCTCAGTGGGTTAGAGCCTCTGCCTTCGGCTCAGGTCATGATCTCAGGGTCCTGGGATTGAGCCTCACACCGGGCTCTCTGCTCAGCAGGGAGCCTGCTTCCTCCTCTCTGTCCGCCTCTCTGCCTACTTGTGATTGCTCTCTCTGTCAAATAAATAAATAAAATCTTTTTAAAAAAAACACAGCTATTTTTAATAGCTCTTCCCAGAAGACTACTTAAATAAAGTTCCTCCATGATTTGAATTTATTATGAATTGGTTATGTGTTGGTGCTTAGACAAGTTGTGATATTTCTTTCCTATAGAAGAAACCTGTACTGGGCTTCTCTAACACAACCAGATCCATTGTAACTCCTGACAATACTCTCTTCTATTAGAAATATTTATTCCTCTCCAAAAGCTTATCCACTATACTTTTTTTTTAATAGAGCAAAGAAAGACATTACTGTGTTCTCCAAAGTTGTTTATAACCTTGAAAAGGATATTTCCCCTTGTTGTTAAAAGAGTCTTTGAATGTTATTCAATATTGTCAGTATGCCATTAGGAACCTGATAGTTCTTTAATTCATTTGATTTGCTTTTACTTTAATGAAGTAAGTTGCTTTGTGAAAATGAAAGCTGTTTTATAAAGGACTATTTTCAGGAAAGGAATGCTTATATTTTCAAATACATTAAAAAGATATATTCATGTACACAATGATTTAAAGTAACAAAATAGCTATGATTTAGTAGGGCATCTTCTAATGATTTAATAGCATTTTTAATCAAGGAAGACACAAATATCCGTCCTGACTTTACACTAGACAAAGGCATATATCTTATTGACAGTCTAAACAGGTGAAACTGTTCTGGATGAAAATGAGTGTCCTTAAAACACAATAATAAATACCTCAGTTATAAAACCATTCCTCAACCCAACTTGAAATAAAATTTTAAGGAATCTATAGATACCTTTGCTTATGAAAACTAAAATAGAAAACTTAAGTAGGTAGACACAGAGGACTACAAGAATGCATGTACAATTAATACGTTATGTTTTATTTAGTTAATGGCAGTCCTACATTTCTGTTGTCTGATTTGAATGTCTCCACATACTTCCAGCAATTTCTTCTTACAACTTCAAAAACTAGAATCTGGTCTTTGACTTATATGTTCACTGAAAGTAGGATGTCTATTGTGTTCTGTGGTTGTGTTCCAGATACACTGTGACATTTAATTATTTTTATTATTATATCATTAATATACTCATTCTGATCTTTAATACAAAAATCATCAATAATAAATCAACCCACACATATTTCATTAAAGTCTTAATACATGAAACACAGATCAAAAACTAATTATAAAAGTTAATTGTTATTTGTTTATGAATTGGAGGTGCTGCTTTTGTTCAACTAACAAAAAGACAGATTTGGAGACATAAAAAAATGGTACATTACATATATGGTAGAATCTATGGCTGAGAAAGAAAATAAAGGATTTAATGAACTTATTAGAAATGAACATCAGAGGAAGAGCTTATGTAGTCATGAGACCATACAGCCTAACTGGATAAAGACAGGCAAAAGAAAAGGAATGCTTGATTCCTCACAGGGTCAAGACAGTTCACTGAGCACCCAGCTCAGGCCAGGGGATAAATGAAATATAGTGACAGAGGATACAGCTTTTGTTATTACTTGTGATTATAGAAAATTTCAAACATACACAAAATAAGTGAGAATATAATACAGACATATATTCTTACTACTCGACTTCAATATTTATTACCATTTTGTTCACCTTTAAGGGCTTGTTTGTTTCAGGGAAACTAACTTTTTATTTTTTTAAAAGATTTATTTATTTATTTTAGACAGAGAGAGGATGAGCAGGGGGAAGGGGAGGGTAAGAGAATATTTTTCTTCCTTTCTTTCTTTCTATTAGTGTATTTTTAATTTAAATTCAATTAGGTACATACGGTACATCATTAGTTTCCGCTGTAGAGGTCAGTAGTTCATCAGATGCATACAACACCCAGTGCTCATCACATCATGTGCCCTCTTTAAGGCCCATCAGCGAATTACCCCATTCCCTCACCCACCTCCCCTCCAGAAACCCTCAATTTTTGTTCTTTTTTCTATAGTTAAGAGTCTCTCATGGTTTGTCTCCCTCTCCAATGACTTCCCATTCAATTTTCCCTCCCTTCCCCTACAATCCTCTGTGGTGTTTCTTATATTTCACATATGAAGTGAAACTGTATGATAATTGTCTTTCTCTGATTGAGTTATTTCGTTCAGCAAAATACCCTCTAGTTCCATCCATGTCGATGTAAATGGTAAGTATTCATTCCTTCTGATGACTTAGTAATATTCCATTGTGAGTTTGTTTATACATATCACATCTATATCTATCTATCTCTCTATCACATCTTCTTTTATTCATTCATCTGGCAATGGACAGCTCAGTTCTTTCCATACTTTTGGCTATTGTGGACATTAATGAGGCTATAAACACTGGGGTGCTGGTGCCCCTTCAGATCACTACATTTGTATCCTTTGGGTAAACACCCAGTAGTGCAAATGCTGGGTCATAGTGTAGCTCTATTTTTAACTTCTTGAGAAACCTCTATACTGTTTTCCAGAGTGTCTGTACCAGCTTGCATTCCCACCCACCAGCATAGTAAGAGGGTTCCCATTTCTCCACATCCTCACAATTTGCTGTTTCCTGACTTGTTAATTTTAGCCATTCTGACTGGTGTGAGCTGGTATCTAATTGTGGTTTTGATTTGTATTTCCCTGATGCCAAATGATGTTCAACATTTTTCATGTGTCTGTTGGCCATATGTATGTCTTCTTTGGAGAAATATTTGTTCATGTCTGCTGCCATTTCCTGCCTGGATTATTTGTTTCTTTTTTCTTATTTCTTTTACCACTGGGTAGTAATTGTTATCCAGAGAAAAACATTTACATTGTTCCACAAGCAGTTAACCAAGAGAAATAAGAACCTTGAAAAATAGTTTATCTGAAATATTAACTGAATAAAAGAGTAATATCTGTTTAAGAAATATAATCCTCACTGCCTATGTGTCAGCATGGCATCTCTAGCATGAATCTTTTTAACTTCAAATAAGTGCTGTTTTATTTTTTATACAAAGAGCTGACAACCAGAAGAACAACTGAATCAATGATAATACATTTTTAATTCTCTGGAAAATGATGAAAAAAATTTTCATCCTATCATATTTTATCTTGGCTCTTTCACATGATATTGAACATTTAAGTTGGTTGTGTAATTGATATTTATATTTAGCTATTAACATGCAACATTTCTAAAATTGAGTAATAAGCCAAAAGTTACTTGTAGATTTGTTGAAACTGAAAAAATTATCAAAGAATGATGGTTTTCATATCAAATAAACATAAAAACACTAAGATATCACTAAGTCCTTATGATAGGATATGCAGATGGGAAGAAGACCTAATTTATTTTTCAACAGAAAAAGGAAAAGCTTATGTCAGAATGTGCGATTAAAATGTAACACTTGCCTGTTAGACTGTGCAGAATAGATGGGAATTTGGAAAGTAGGTGTTAGGTGAAAACCAATTACGCATATGCACTCTAATTTGCCATGCTCAATCATTTTCAAATTGTGATCACCCAAACTATAAATGGAGCAGCTGTCATTAGTATCCAGTGGTGTGAAAAAAAAAATACATTTTACCTCAGATTGAGAAAATGTCTAAAATCTAAACCTGTCTTTATACATCAAATTTCAAGATTCAAACACATCATTAACTAACAAAAATTGTAATGAAATTTAAGTACAATTTAAAGAAGAAAGGTATATTGTACTGAGCAGATCTCTAAATTATCAAATAACTATCTCTTAATGCTATGAAACTGAAAAATAACATGATACATTTGATAAGAAACAAAAAACATACTTCAGGAAATAGAGGAATTGAATATTTTATTTAATATAAAAGCATTCATGACACAATAAAAATATCAATTATTTTAAAAGATTATAGTGATAAAATATTCTTAATTCAACATATAATTTTGATGTGCTATATTTAGTTTTCTATGGCTATTTAACAAATTACCACAAACATGGTGGCTTAAAATAACATCCATCTAACTCACAGTTCTCTAAGTCAGAAATTTCAGCCTGGTGTGCCTGGGTTTTCTGCTTATGGTCTCACAGGAAAAAGTTAAGGTGTATATTAGGGTTCTCCAGAGAAACAAAGACAATAGGATAAATAGATATAGCTATATTCTATTAGACACATACACACACAGACACACAAGAAGATTTATTATAGGAATTAGTTTACATAAAAATGGAGGCCAGGAGTCAGCCCCACAATCTGCCTCCTGGAAGCTAGAAAAACCAGGAAAGCTGGTGGTATATAGTCCAGGTTCAAAGGCCCGAGAACCAAGGGAGAAATTGGTTGTAAGTTTTGCCTATATTGAAGGCCTAAGAACCAGGAGCACTGATTCCCAAGGGCAGGAGAAGACTGATAAACTAGCTCAAACAAAAGAAGTAAATTTGCTCTTCCTTTCCCTTTTGTTCTCTTGGGGTCCCCTAATGGATTGGATGAACCCTCACCCATGTTGGGAAGGGTCATCTGCTTTACTCAATTCACCAACTTTACAAATACACCAGTTCAAATGCTAATCTCATCCAGAAACACCCCCACAGACACACCCGGAAATGTCTTACCAGCTATTGGACATAGCTCAGACAAGTTGACAAGTAAAATTAACCATCTCATGGCATCAACTTAGTTGCATTCTCAGGTGACTCAGAGGAAGAATCTGCTTGCAAGTGTATTAAGATCATTGGCAGAATTTAGTTCTTTCCTACTTATGATTAAAAGTTTACATTTCTTTGCTGTCTCTCAGCCAACAGCTTCTTGGGACTCTTAGAGGCAGCTCTTATTCCTTGTCACATCGCCCCTTCCATCTCCCAGCCCTGGGACACCATAATCAGAGTTTGGAAATGTGAACAGAAGATAGTGAAGGATTCTGGGAAGTAATGGCTGAACAGGCAGGGAGAAAACCACTGAGGATATGTGGTCATGGGTGTAAGTGAAACAGGTATTTCAAATAAGAGAAAATGTTATACTCTGTCAAATGCTATTTTTTAAAGATTTTTAAAATTTATTTGACAGAGAGAGAGAGAGAGAGAGATCACAAGTAGGCAGAGCAGCAGGCAGAGAGATGGGGAAGCAGGCTCCCTGCTGAGCAAAGAGCCTGATGCGGGGCTCGATGTGGGGCTCAATATGGGGCTCCATTCCAGGACCCTGAGAGCATGACTTGAGCCAAAGGCACAGGCTTAACCCTGATGCAGGGCTCGATGTGGGGCTCCATTCCAGGACCCTGAGAGCATGCCCTGAGCCAAAGGCAGAGCCTTAACCCAGTGAGCCACCCAGGCAGCCCTGTCAAATGCTATTGATAGGACATGTAAGATGAGAACTGAGAACTGACCATTGGATTTGGTGATGTGGAAAATAATGTTTCCCATAGCAACAGTTGAGCTTGGTTGTAGTCAGTTTTTAAAAGAACAAAGAAAAACTGAAGACAAAGCGGAGTATGGAGACAACTCTTGTAAGAACTTTTGTTATAAATAAAAATCAGAATATTAGAACTCGGGAAAAGTGGGGCCAAAACAAACTGTTCTTACATGAGGAAAAATAATGGCATGTTTGTATGCTAATGGGAATGATTCTCTGCAGTGTGAAAAATTGACGATGCTTTTGAAGAGAGGAGAAAAACTGAAATGATATCCTCGAATAGGCTAGGAGAATGAAATTTTATGCACAAGTGAAGGAACTGACCTTAGTAGAGCAGGGCGAGTCCACCCACAGGAAAAGTGTGAAGGCAGAACCGAGGCAATCCAGGCACAGATTCTGGCAAGTGGGTGGATGCTCTGGGTACTTGTGGATGTTTATTTCCAGTTGATTCTATTTTTCGAGTAAATCATATTATTATTAGGGTTCTGAAGATAGGAAAAGCTTAGTTTAGTAGAAAGAGTACCCCCGAAAGAATTAGGACTGGCTTCTCCTACACTGGGGCCTTAAAATAATTCCAATAACTTTGGATAGCCATGCCTAACCTCTGTGCTACTGGTCTATCTGTAAGAGGTAAGATTTAACTAACTACCCGCACATCTCTCCCAGTGCTGAAACATTAGTATTTTATAATAATAATAATAATAATAATATTTTATTAGCATGTTTAGTTTCAATTCTTAACTATAGAAAATAGACCTGGTACTCTGTTTTTTTTTGTTTTGTTTTGTTTTGGTTTTTTTGATAGGCAACATGGGGATACATGAAACTCCATCATTCCATATGAATAGTTCTTCTCTAATTGGGGCATTTAGAGTATTTCTATTGTAAACTGTCAGGGCAGGATTTATTTTTAATGTAGGGCTATGTAGGTCAATTCTCTTCATTTAAATCTACCTGAAATGGGGCCCCTGGGTGGCTCAATGGTTAAGCCTCTGCTTTCAACTCAGGTCATGGTCCCAGGGTTCTGGGATCAAGTCCCACATCCGGGCTCCCTCTTAGGCAGAAAGCCTGCTTCTCCCGCTCTTTCTGCCCACTGCTCCCCCTGCTTGTGCTCTCTCTTTCTCTCTGTCGAATAAACAAATAAAACATTTTTAAAAGTAAATTTAAAAATCTACATAAAAAATGCCATGAGATTTTCCAATATAGATAAAACTTGCTTATCTAGAAATTAAAGAATTTAGACCTAGTAGAGACCTTAGAGATGATAATCCAGGACCTTCACTTCTCAGACAAGGAATCTGAGAACTACAGAAGATGAAGCAATCGGTTCATAACGATATAGCTACTCAGAGAGACACGTCCAAACCCCTGGAAGCCATACCAGTGCTTTTACTTTATGACACGTAATAGACACTTATTCCTCAGTGTAGCTATGCATCTTTCTTTCTGGGTTTGGATTATACTTCCTTATTGTTGAGAGTCAGAGTGAAATTTCCTGGTAAATATCTTTCAATATTTGTTACTTTAAATAAAACAGTTCTTGTTTCCACTCAACAATCAAGTCTAGATATCAATCTCTACTTTAAAATGGAAGGCACAGCATTAACTCAATAGATGACATCAGTGCTCTCATGAAACTCAATTCTAGTAAGAGAAATTTATCTTCATCCCAGGGATAGTTACTTTGAAGAAACATGCCTTCACCTTTTCACTTGTTCCAGAAGTATGGACCACTGTGCTAGGTGCCAGTGATAGAAGGGTATGATGTGGTTCCTGGTCTCAGAGCCTTGGCATATTGAAGCAGATAGGCTTGGAGAAAATGACAGCTGCCACTGTCATTGGTAAATGTGGGGACAGGAGTGTGCACAAAGGAGAAGCTCTAAGACCAAGAAGTAAAGCTCAGCTTACTGGCAGAGCTGATACCTGTGTCCAAAAGGATTAAAGATGTGTGAAAAAAGGAACCCTTTAGAGGTGGGGAGTTAAACAGATTTTCAAGTCAAGTGCAAAGGCCAAGAAGCAAGAGAGTAAATGGTACAGTGTAGGAAATGCAAGACATTCTGCTGAATGAGCACAGCAGGCAAAGAGGAAGACAAGATTGGCACGAGATAAGGTTGGAGAAGTACAGGTGGCAAATAGGGGAGGTGGCGGACAGGAAATCTGTGTACAGGCATTTCTTTTGTGCCAGGAACTGTGTTAAGCTCTTATTCTTCATAACAACCTTATAATTCGTCTTAGTTATTTTAGTCGCATATAACAAGTGAAAAAAAATGAGATTTAGGGCACAAAGAAATCACCAAATCATGGTGTAGTAAGAAGTGATGTTGAATGAGGGTGTTGTTAAACTCAAAGGCAGAATCTAATTTTTGCACTAACTTAAAATCTCATTTTTTATCTATTTTTTTGTTTAATATGCTCTTGCTTATTTATGTTTTTTACTGATAGCAAAGAAAATCCTTGAATTTTTTTTTTTTTTTAAGCAGGAGATTGACATGATTCAAGCATGTTTGAATCTTTTTTGGATTTAAAAATAGTTTGGCTGTAGAATGGATTTGGAAAGAATAGATTTAGTGCGAGAAGATTTTATTAGAGGCAGAAAGACATTCTGGCAGGCCCTTTTGGAAGGCTCTAGAAGTCATGAGTGTCTAAATTAAAATAGTATAACAAGACATGGATAGAATCGGGTACATTCAAGAAATACTAAAAGTGCTCAATGGACAATACATGGTGACCGAATGTGGACAATGATGGGCTAGGATAGGGGCTCCTCACTAATATTGGGATGGTAATGGCAAGTGTAGTGGGTTGAACTGTGTTCAAGTCCTAACCTCTGGGATCTGTGAATGCGACCTGATTTGGAAATAATCTTTGCAGATATCATCAAGTTAAAATGAGGTCATAACACATTAGAGTGGACCCGGAATCCTGCGACTGGTGTCTTTAAAGAAGAGGACAAGACACAAAGGGACGGACACACACACACACACACATACACACACACACACACAAGAAATAAGGCTATGTGGAAATGGAGACAGAGATTGGGGTGCTGCTGCTGTGAGCCAAGAAATGCCAAGGACTGCCGACAACCTCCAGAAACTAGGGAAGAGGATGGAACATGTTATTTCTCAGAGCCTTAAGAAGGAACCAACTCTGACAGCTTGATTTTGGACTTCTAGCTTCCCAAACTGTGATAGAATATAAGCCACCTAGTTAGTGGTAATTTGTTATAGTATACCTAGGAAACTAGGTAAAGCAAGCAAGTTTATGGGAGGAGGGAGTGTTATTGAATCGGATTTTTATAGGTGAGATTTGAGGTCATTATGGAGAAATCCAGAAGGAAATGGAAATCTGAAGATTAAGAAAGTTCTGAGCTTCATTTAGAAGTTAAATTTTTCTTCTTAAAACTTTCTTTTATTAAATTTAAGTAATTGGCTCATTTATTTCATTCAGTCTCACATTAAATATCATTTCATCAAAGAGACCTTACCATATAGTTCAACCTAAGGTTGCTGTTAAATTGTGCCTGCGTGTTATAGTTTTTCGTTCATGTTATAGCTTTTATTACTCTATATTTTATTTACTCTGTATTTCCCTCCTTCCTTTCTTACATGCTTTCATCCTTTTTCCTTCCACGTCAGGAGGTTCTGGGACTTGGGGATGTTAGAAGGGAATAGCGTATGGCCTGAGAACCCATTATTTCACTGCGTTCCTCGGAAGTTGCTGGAAGACACCGCCTTCACTAAAGAAGCGAGAAATGCTCTAGTGGTGGTGGTACCAGCATCACTGGGGTGCTCGGTAGAAACTGTCCTTTGGCAGCTGGCACTGATGGCAGTGTTACTGCTATCAAGGATCAGCCTAACGGTAAAGCAGAGGGGAGAAGCTCAGTGGAGACTCATAACTCTAAGCCGCAAAACAGAAGTGATTCCATCAGTGGACAGCAAGATCAAAGTGACAGTGTGTATTGACCCACAAGCATTACGGCAATGGATCAAGTTGTCAAGTTGTTCCTAACAGTAAGATAGATGCAGAGGCACTTAATGTGTTACAATATTAATGTAAGGAGAAGGGATTGTGAAAAAGCAGACAGTAGGCTGAAGCCAGCCCTGTAAGAGATGATTGAAGCTTCTCACCCAGTTGCCTTATCTACTCTAGGGCTCAATCTCAAATGGGTTCCCCTAACTAGTACACACACACATTGAGGATGTGGGTGGTCTAAACTAAAACTGGGGGAAGATTAATGGAAAAGCAGGTATTTAAACTGTATCCTAAGATTTAAATAGGAATTTGGCAGAAGAGGTGAACTGAAGACACTATTTTAAGTTTTAAAGAGACATTTCAGCATATTGCTTGTGTAGGAAAAATCAAGGAGCCAAATTTCTGGAACAGGTTGTAGGTCAGACAATATTATAAAAGAAAACTGACTTGACTCAAATGTTGGGATTACCCTACATTGTTTTAAAAATTAGAAAGTGTAACCTGGCAGGAAAGACTAAAGTTGGCCACAAATACTTTGTTTCTTTTCCCACTTTGAAGTAGAAATTAATTCACCTATCTTTGAACTTGGACTGCAATTGATTTTCCTGACCAATAGAATAAAATGGGAATGATGTCTGGGACTTCTGAGGTGAGGTGATAGTGAACATTGTAAGTTTATACTCAGGCCTCTTGGAAAGCTCTCTCTGGGGATGTTTTTGGGACACATCCTAGAATTCAACTGCCATCCTGTGAGAAGCCCAAGCCACAAGGAGAGATAAGTTTCCTTTCCAATTTATATGAAAAGGAGAATTTAGCCCCAAGGAAAAAGTAAGAAAAGGCTTTCCCCACTCAACCCCCAACTTTGTCTGATCTTTCTGAGTTTTCATTCATAGATAAAATATTTTGTTGGGTTTTTTTTAAAGAAGGATAATTCCATAACTAAAAAAACATGTATTTCTTTCTTTTTTAATTGATATATCAAATTACTGGCTTTACGTACTGGTAAGATATTTAATAAATGAAAAAGGATGCTTTTGAGGGCATCAGACTTTTTCTTTGGGGGATGAGATGAACAATATTTTAACCATTTTTGCCAGTAAACAGCATTAGAATAACCAACTCAAAATTCAAGTATCTTACATATTTCAGCGCAATTTCAATTTGTGCAATACTTTGCTGGAACATCAAGTTAACTAGGATAGCCTTAGATAAGAATTTGTCTACTCAGTGTTTGTTAAATACATTCAGGTCCAGGTCAAATAATGGCAAAATTGAATGTAAGCTAAAATGAATCAATTTCAATGTAATCTTCTTTAAGAATATAATTTTTTCAGTCCTCAAGGCAACTTGACATCAAGTGGAAGAAACTTTATATGAATACTCTAATTCTAGGAAGAATGATTATCTGGGGAAACTAAAAATAAGGAAAAAGAGCCACAGAACTACTTGTTGGGATTTACTGGCAAAACAACTTAGGCCTTACATTTATGCTTTTGCTAAATACTCTGTATCACAAAGGTTTTTTAAGAAAACTTAGCTTTGGATATATAATGAAAGACTGAGCAAATGTGAGTTTAAATCATGGCACTCTGGTGTTTTCTTCTGTTGGAAACTGAAAGCAAAATTAGAGTTATCTTGTCTGTATTAATCTGGGTTAAAAATATATGGCTTCTCAATTTGGATATGATTTTTAGAGAGAAAAGTGGAATATGAAAAAAACATGATGAACGTAGCATTAGTCTTTTTCTCCAGCATCTCATACTGGAGGCCTTGAATTTAAGGGTGGATATTTCTAACTGGCTATTAAGTCCAATATGTATAAAGAAAGCCCCTACAAGAAATCCTAAAAGGGAAAGGGAATTAATAGGATTCTACCAACAAAACCCTATCCCACATCCTGAGAGTAAAGGCACCTAAATTTTCCTACCATTTTGGAATCAATGCACCTTACACAAAGACCAGAGGTGTTACTGCATCCAGGGTTTTTTCATTTATTTGTCTACTACTGCCAGACACAGCCTCATCTGCTGGCATTAACACAAATCCCAACCAAAAGAGTTTTAAAACTGATTTTCCTGCTAATTAGGTTATTTTAATTCAGTTACTTATGCCCATTATGTTGTACTTTCCTCAATTGTAACACGCGAGAGGGATTTTAGATAATAGTGTAAGAATCTTTCTAAAAAATGGTCAGTAAATATTCACTGTTCAGCAACATCATCAAAGCACTGCCTAAAAAAAAATGCTTTATTATTGAAATAAGCCCACACTAAAGAATGTTAATTAATTTGTATAAGAACAGCCCTTACTCCACATCCTGTCCACCTCCATATTATTAAAGTTCTGGTAAGAACAGCCCTTACTCCACATCCTGTCCACCTCCATATTATTAAAGTTCTGGTTCTGTTTTTCTGGAATATGCCAAGCTCCCCCACAACTATTACATCTAATGACTCATGAACTGCGATCTGCAGAGTCTGTATCAGATCCAACAAAACTGAACAGAACTGAAACCTCATATGAGGGTTTTTGTCTGATACCAATATAGATTCAACTGCAAGGTCTGCTTGTTGATGCTTCTCCATATCTGCTGACCACTTAATATCTCATCTCCATCTTGTTTTGCCCTCATACATCTTTGGCCATCATGATTTATGTGTTCTTTTGTTATGCGCCTGATCACATCCACACATTCCATTTTTTTGCGCAATGAGAATTATTTTTTAGCTTCTTCTCAATTTAATACTTCCATTGTACCCAGAGTTTTCTACAATGTCATGCAACCTGCTGAATTTAGGATTTACATAAGTGAAAATAATTTTAGATCTCTGCACAATCATTTCCTTTTAAAAAGTCAGGCGTATCTAGGCCTAGAAAGAGTCTTCAATCTCAGAATCATTTTGCAAATTCCTGTTCAACACTATTGCTTGTGGAACCTCATTCACCATTAGGTAGTAATGTCTTATGATGTTACTAACTTCAGGTAACTTTTCAATTTACATATAACAAGTAGATTTTTATATATTAATATTACAAGCAATATCTTTTAAAAAAAGATTTTGTCAGAGAGAGAGAGAAAGAGCGCACATTTTTTCTTATAAAAAGATGAGTGAATGAGCTGATCATTGTCTCCTAAGAGCCAAGATGATGACTTTCGGTTCTTGTAAGCTGACACACTGGTCTGTATTTACCACCTCACAAAAGGAGCATATCTGTTTAAAATATGCCTTCCTTAGATATATTTTAGAAGTCCAAGTCCGCCCTCATTTAGATGAAAACTTTTAAACTTCTGCTGAAAGTAAATAAAAAGGGATAATTGAAAGCATCTACTTTCTTACTTTAAAAAAAAACTACTCTAAACTGCCAGAAAGTTTGTTGATGTTTCAAGAATTACAACTTTTTGATAGATGAAGAGTATGAGTAGCAAGAATGAGTAGCTACTAAAAGCTACAAAAGCTTCCTGTCTGGCCCTTCTTCTATGCCTGTATTTTTCTCTTTCTGCCTGTCTTTCTATATTTCGCTTCTCTCAAATACCCCCTTCTCTGTCCATCCCCATTTCCTCTAACTGAAATCTCTTTTCATACTTTCTGTGCTCTACAGTTCTCTTCCTTTGTTATTAACCATTATATATATGGTCACATATATAACCAATATATATATGGTCATTAACCAACATATAATATGAAATGTAGAAAACTATTTTCATATTGGACTTGATTATAATATAAAAAGCTTTTAAATACTTTTAAAAAAAATAAAATTACTTTTGCAAAAATGAAAAATATAAATGGTCAGGCAGGCAAATGTTTTTTTTTTAATTTCTTTTCAGCGTAACAGAATTCATAGTTTTACACCACACCCAGTGCTCTATGCAATGCGTGCCCTCCACAATACCCACCACCAGGCACCCCCAACCTCCCACCCCCCACCCCTTCAAAACCCTCAGGTTATTTTTCAGAGTCCATAGTCTCTCATGGTTCATCTCCCCCCCAATTTCCCTCAACTCCCTTGTCCTCTCCATCTCCCCGTGTCCTCCATGTTATTTGTTATGCTCCGCAAATAAGTGAAACCATATGATAATTGACTCTCTCTGCTTGACTTATTTCACTCAGCATAATCTCTTCCAGTCCCGTCCATGTTGCTACAAAAGTTGGGTACTCATCCTTTCTGATGGAGGCATAATACTCCATAGTGTATATGGACCACATCTTCTTTATCCATTCGTCTGTTGAAGGGCATCTTGGTTCTTTCCACAGTTTGGCGATCGTGGCCATTGCTGCTATAAACATTGGGGTACAGATGGCCCTTCTTTTCACCACATCTGTATCTTTGGGGTAAATACCCAGTAGCGCAATCGCAGGGTCATAGGGAAGCTCTATTTTTAACTTCTTGAGGAACCTCCACACTGTTCTCCAGAGTGGCTGCACCAACTTGCATTCCCACCAACAGTGGAAGAGGGTTCCCCTTTCTCCACATCCTCTCCAACACACGTTGTTTCCTGTCTTGCTGATTTTGGCCATTCTAACTGGTGTGAGGTGGTATCTCAATGTGGTTT
>PISX010010720.1:0-68949 GCA_004024625.1 Mellivora capensis
ATACATATTATATTTATAGATAGGTAGGTCTAAATTATATATAGATAGATAGATCTATATATGTAATATATATTGATACATATATCTATATGTTATATAATAATATATGATGGTAATATATTTTATCATGTATTTATATATTGATTAATATATCATTATCAGTACATTTGTATATTATATTAATAATCATTAATTTTATACTTACATTATTAATAATACATTTATTATTAATAATAGTTATTATAACATCAATTGTAATGACATAATTATAAATATGTATATGCTATAATAACTACAATAATTAATAGTTATTAATAATATATGAGTGCATTATCATATAATCATATCATTATCATATCATATCAGATCATATATAATCATATATTATCATATAAGTATATTACTGATAATATATCATAAATAACATATCATAAATAAAATATATAATTAATATATATTATATATTTTATGACACATAAGACATTCAAGGTCAGTGAGACGAGATGATATGGTCCATATCTGCAAGGCTGGACAGCCCCATGCAGCTTTTATGTGAAATGTGGCCAGTGCTACTGAGAAATGGAATCTTTACTTTTAATCACTTCAACTAATTCTTTTTTTTTTTAAGACTTTATTTGTCAGACAGAGAGAGAGAGCGCGCGCGCGCGCGCGCGCGCGCGCGCACAAGCAGGGGGAGGGGCAGAGGGAGAAGCAGACTCCCCACTGAGCAGGGACCTCCCATGCGGGACTCGATCCCAGGACTCTGGGATCAGGACCTAAGCCAAAGGCAGAGGCTTAACAGACTGAGCCACCCAGGTGCCCCCTAATTACTTTAATTAATTCTAATTTGAACAACCACGTGGGGCTATTGGCAGTCACCGAGGACCATTTGGATCTGGAGTTTGATTCTGTTTTTATCTGCACGTGGCCGCGCGTTGGTAACCGCGGAAAGACGTCTACCCCAGTGTAAGCAGTGCTTATCCCTGAGGACTGGGGCCGGAGGTGTTTTCTTTGTTTAAATATGTTTACATTCGTTTTAATAGTGGAAGGGGAGTTCTTGGACCATTAGGAGCACAAAGTGCTGGGAACTGCTCAGCAAACACTTCTGTGTGCGGGGAGAGTGGTGACAACTCGGGGGCCGCTCACTTGGGTCCCTGATGGCTTTGCCTGGCCACCCAGACAGGGGTGTGCTTAATTGGGGGGTCCCAAGCTGTCCCCCACCGCTGCAGATGTCACGGCCCCATCTCCCTGCACACCCAACATCGCTGCCCCCAGGGTCACGGCCCCGGGCTTCCGTCAGTGTGCCTTTGCCAACCGTTTCCTGAATTGATGGGAGGAGGGTGAGAGGAGCTTGCACGGATGATGGGACGGGAGGAGGCCTGGTTTTAATAGAAGCCACGCAGACGTTGTGGGATCCGCGGTGCTGCTCCCATTCTGCGAGGCTTATCTCATCCACGGTCAGAGCTTTTCATCACATCACGGGCCCCAGTCCAGGGAGATTTGCTTCTCATTATGGCTCCCAGCCCGGCTCCCCATCTCCAGGGGGCAGGCCCCGGCATGCCTCCAGGATGAAAGATTATCCAAGCGCTGGGCGTTGGGTGTACTTCAGAGCACTCCGGTATTGAGGGAGTGAGAGCAAGAGGAGTTCTGCCAGATGCCCGGACGTGGGGCTCCCCCACAACTCTTGGGGGCCATCACGGAACACTCCTTTTGTCTTCGCGTGTCTCTGCTCCCCCCCAAGCACAGCACAGAATAATCAGGCATGAACACCACCCTCTTCTCCCTCTTCTCTCTCTTCATTGATCAGTCCCAGGGGGGACTCAGCATCCTTCTCAAGGCATCCAGAATTGACACATCAAAAGAGAGCCGTCTGGCCCCTAGAAACAAACGTTTGTTGTCGGTGATCGCGGAGCGCCTGTTGAAGCCAGAGTCTGTAGTTTTGGGTATTTGAGAGCAAAAAGCAGCTATTGCTTATAGCCATGGACTGCTTGATAGTTTCTAGAGCAATCTGGTGTCTGTCTGCAAATCTCAATGACCCTATCTATGAAATAGATAGAAGGGCCCTGATTCTAGGATTTTTCCCCCCATATGGCACCATTGCTCTGCCAGGCCGACAGCAGAAAATCCCAAAGAGAGCCAAGGCTGTCCACACTGGAGAACATACCAGCGGAGTGGTGAAGGCTTGGTCATCCTCAAGCATTGGGCTCAAAACTTGGTCTCACAGCTTCCTAATGATGTGACCTTAAGAAATTTCTCAGTCTCAGTTACCCCAGCTATAAAACCTGCATAGTAGAATCATCTCTCTCGTGGAGCTGTGAAAATCAATCACATTACCCACTACCTGGTCCACGGTGGCACTCAGCAAACTGAACCTCTCCTCCTCAGTCCGGTGTTTACCTATGCCTAGGAGGACAACCCCAGGAACATGGCCCGTCTTCCATTATAGGGAGAGGATCTTTGTACCTTGACCCACCCAGCCAACTGCATAAAAGACTGATAAACCACCCAGAAGAGAAGGACTGGGATTTGACCAAAGATGAAGAAGGAAGTTATCGCAAAGCTATTTTTCAGGTTCCTGTTGAGGTGGATGGATTGGTCTATGGCCTTGGGAAGATCCAGAGGGAGGTGAGCGAGCAGCCTTAAGCGAGAGTAATTTTTAATCTTACAGTGATGAAGTTTCTAGAAATACTTTGTGATAGAAAGTAGAGAGCATTTATATCCTAGTTACTCTTTGATTGCATTCCCCATTATTTCTACAATCGGCTGGGGAGTTTGTGGCTGGGAGATGCCACTCACCGCTACCATTCCTGGAATGCCAAGAAGACAAGATCCTGACCCCTGTCTGCTTGGTGCAATTCTCGGGGCTGTGTCTGCATCAGGCAGCCTTCGGGGATGACGTACCATGTCCCCCTAGCTGGGGAGCAGACCTGTTTTACCACTTGCTAGAAAAATAGTCAGTCCCCCAAGCTCAGGATTCCTCTCTAATGCAACCCACTGTTTGTCAAAGTATCATTCTAGCTCACGTGCGTCACCCCCCATGGGACATGGGAGTCCCTGGGAAGTGCCGAAGCGTGGAGCTCTAATAAAGGCTTTTGTCTCTGACCCAGACCCATCTGCCTCTAACTCCTGTCCTCTGCCGACATCCAGGAAATAGAAACAGGTTCGCTTCATAGCTCACAAGTGAGATAAACTCCCGGAACCTTTACAGTTCTTGGCAGGTCCACGTCGCTGGGCCAAGCTGACTATATCAAGAAACACGCAGCTAATGGTGATCGCCAAGCTGAGGTTTAATTGTAGTCATTGGCTGAAGCTACAAGAAAGTAGATGTTAGGAGGGGTAGACAAAGGATAGGAAGAATCAAGGGAAGGAATAAACCAGGCGGTAACGAGACAGAAAGTAGCAGACACGAGCCCTGCTGAGTTATGACTAACGTTAGCCGTGGGACACAGAGCAAAGACTCACCCGCTCCAGCCATCTAAGTCCACTAAAGCATCTCAGACCCAAAACCACCCAAGAGTTCCTGCCCTTCTGGAAGCCTCCTTGTCTGGCTTTTCCTGGGGTTCTGCACTTTTAATAAGCCCCCATCACAGGAGGTAACTGAATTCTCCAGTAAAACCAACATGTACGCCCCCCAACCCTTTGCATGGTCTTTGTTCGTATGGCAGAGGCATTGTTTAAAGAGAGCTGAGCGGGGACACTTCAGGGCGCTCCCCTGGGATGACGTGCTTTCCAGCTGATACTTGCCTGCATGTCTCTCCTGGGACTCCATTGACCGGGCGGGGGGGGGGGGGGGGTCGCCAAGGAACCAGCAAGCCCTGTAAGCCTTCTAGCCTTTTTTAGTATTTGATCGTAAACCTTGGACAACTCTCAGGGGCAAAGTAATACGGCACCCGTGTCAAGTAAAAGAAACATAGTACATCTTTGTGAAACCTGTTTCAAGCCCGTGTTAGAGTAGAAATATGGACATCATTTAATTAAAATGACCATACCTCTCAGGGCGCCAGAGTGGCTCAGTCCATTGAGCCTCCAACTCTTGGTTTGGGCTCAGGTCATGATCTCAGGGTCCTGGGATCAACCCCCACCTCGGGCTCTGCGTTGAGCGTGGGGTCTGCTTGGGATTCTCTCTCTCCCTCGCCTCTGCTCCTCCCTGCACTTGTGAATGCTCTCTGTCTCTCTAAATAAATAAAATCTTAAATAATATAAATAAATAAATAAAAGTATGATATCTCTCAATACTCGTCTTTCAAGTTAATATATGGTAAGTTGGTCCGTGTGCGCATACAACCCTTTAGGTAAGTAAAGATCTGTGTAAATAATGCTACAGTGATGATATGGAGTAATAGTGTCATCTCACAAAATTCCTCCATGCTGCCCCTCTTAGGGCATGAGACCCTCATCTCATCCCTACCCATCGGCAACTACTGGTCTGTCATCATATGCTCCCATCTTTTTTAGAAGATCATGTAGGGGCACCTGGGTGGCTCAGTGAGTTAAGCATCTGCCTTCGGCTCAGGTCGTGATCTCGGGGTCCTGGGATCGAGCCCCGCTCCCTGTTCAGAGTGCTTCTCTCTCTCTCTCTGCCACTACCCCCTGCTTGGGCACACTCTCTCTCTCCAATAAATAAATAAAATCTTTTTTAAAAAAAAGAATATTATGTAAATAGAATTGTATAGGATGTCCATTTTTGAGATTGGCTTCTTTCACTCAACGTGAAACTTTTTAAATCCACACATGGGGCACCTGGGTGGCTCAGCGGGTTAAGCCTCTGCCTTCGACTCAGGTCATGATCTCAGGGTCCTGGGATCGAGCCCCGCATCAGGCTCTCTGCTCAGTAGGAAGCCTGCTCCCCCCTCTTTCTCTGCCTACTTGTGATCTCTGTCAAATAAATAGATAAAATCTTTAAAAAAAATAAGTCTACCCACACCATTGTGCATACCGACAATTTGTCATTTTTATTGGTGAATAGAATTACTGGTGAATGTTCCACAGTTTGTGAATGCATTCCCTCTGCCAGGGCACCCTTCCAGATGCCTCCAGTTTTCTGCCACCTGCCCTCTCCCATCAGCTCAAGGAAAGAGGGAGCTAAGGCAGGTCCTGCTGTCTCCTCCCAGACAACCTGCTCCTTCTTTTCCCAGACACTGCCGTTTCCAGAGCGAGGGCCAATACACTGTACGTACTACTGCACTTTATACCTCTTTCTTCCTGATTCTACGTGTGGTCCCATGCCCTACTATGGCTTCTCCGATTTCCCCTTTCAGATTAAAAAAAAAAAAAAAGGACAGTATTAACGCAAATAGTATCAGCATATGACACACGATTCACAGCCACGACAGTATGAACTTTTTTTTCCACGTTCTCGTTCCAAGCTTCTGTCCTACATTTAGCTTCATAGATAACAAACCACATCAGCATGATCCAGTCCAAACCACACGTCACTCTGGGGGAAATTAATAACAGCCTAAAGAACGGTAATAGCAGGGCTGAGCAACTAGCCGTATTGAAAGTAAGTTTTAAGTCATTCCAGCGGAGAGAGTGAGTAAAGCATCGGGTGACATCGAAACCAGCAGCCCAGGAGGATTCGGAGCAAAGGATGTTATGATTATTTTCTAGAAACGGGAACAAATGCTCCACATCAGTCACAGTCCAACCCCATCTATGATGCCGGGAGCACCTGTTGAATATAAAATCCCCTTCCGAGTACCAAAGAGCACAGTGAATATTTCTGAGCTGATGCCCATGGGATCTTGCACTATTTTTAACCACCTCTGTTTGAAATTTCTATTATTTTCTGGATGGCTCGACCTCTTACTCGATGAGTCGTTTGCAAGGGACACAGTGTGCTCTTATCTCAATGTCTCCGAAGTCATCAATTTCCCCACAAAGCACATTCTCTCCACCAAATGAGTTGTTAGAAGGCTTAACCGATTGGGGAAGCAAATCAAGCTTTAATGGGCCACCGTATAATTACAAGACAAAACAAAAACAGTTATACACATTAAACACCCCCACGTATTGACAAGGACCGAGCAAAATTCTTTTTCCAAACCCATACCAGTTCCTTAGCATTTGAATTAGGATGAAACAGTCTGGTTTAGTGTCAGATTTCTCCTTGCAAGGGATTCAGCTTCTGCAGGAGTGAGTCTGTGTTTCATAAAGTCTCCTTTCCCCCAGAAAATGCTACTTGCTTCCATTCACATCATTATGATAAGGCAGCATATGGTAGAGTTACTATTCCATTAAAAGCAATTATCGAGAATTAGCCTCTGGAGACAAACTTACCTGAATTCAAATCCTGGCTCTGCCACTAACTAGCTGGGTAAACTCAGACAAGTTACTTAGTCTCTCTGGCCCTCAGTTTTCTCAACCCTAAAATAGGGACAATTCTGTTTGCTTCGTAGGATTGTCGTGAGGATTAAGTGAGTTATTATTGTAAATCACTTAGCTCACTACCAGGCACATGGGACACCTTCCGTAAATAGTGGCTACCTACTGCCCAGAACATTCTTTCTTGTTTTTACCACTTTGTGCTCAGTAAATAGTGGCTACCTACCGCCCAGAACATTCTTTCTTGTTTTTACCACTTTGTGCTCAGGTACACCCAGATCTCTAGAGACCATAAAGAACCATCTTCCACTTGAAGAAAGTGTCTTGTTGGTTTCCCTGTCCATCCCGTGGAGGTTCACGGAGCCCCCAGTGTATAGAGAGAACCCTGCTGATGGGCTACAGCCTATGGGATTTGATGATAGTTGGCTCTCCCCAAGGTTGACTTCAGAATGGTCATGGCTGGATTCTGGTCCCGGCATCCGTGGAGACATTCTTCATCCCGCTGGCCAGGTATCAGGGTGCCACCAACTCCATTCAACCTGACCTTTTGTACACTCAATTTTTTAATTAACCTTGGATCAGCAAAGCAATATCTGTTCTCCAAATACAGTCATATTTTATGCAAGCAGTGACAAGCTAATTAAGTTAATTATTATAACACCTATCTGTATAATGAAACTAAGGTTGGATGATCCCAGCTGCTTCTCCTTAAAGTGCATCCCAGCGATGATTAAAAAATAATTAATATTTCACCAAAGACAGGAGCAAGAAGTTAATTAAAAGACGGAGGTGCAGTCTTAATGAAACATATCCAATTGTGTTCGCCACCACACTCAGCAGCCAAATCCCTCCTCAGAATGTAGATGAACACCAGGGAACGTCAGGCCTTCCTCGAGAGTCAGGAGAGATTAACATCTCCCGCTTGCCCCATCCAGCAAACGTTCTAGAAATTTCTCTCTGCCTTTTAACGAGATAAAGGCAACTCTTTTATTTATTTGGGCAAAGTCAGTTGGCTTTGAAATGAATTCCAAATCTGAACCAGTAATACGACATTTTGGGGGAACTACTTCCTCAAAACTTGTCACTTCTCTGACAGTACTGCAGACATCCCAATGGGTCTCAGCTTCATGGGAGAGCTCTCACTAGCCCCATTTTTATCCACCCCATTGTCCTATCTTCAAAAGGGAGAACTTAAATTAAATGTCAGGGTTAAGCACATTTAGAATTTTCCTTGATTCATCTGATTCGACCTGGGTCTTTCACGTTGCAGGCACGGATTTTCTTGCCGATGGGGACAGAGATGCCCAAGTCAATAGGACAGCTTGTTTGCTGGGCATGGGACCATGAGGATAGAGGTATCACAGCTATTTTAGTTGGCAGAAAATTCCAGGGCCCGAGCCACACTCAGTCAAATCATCTCGAGGCTTAGGAAGTTGAGACAGGAGTCATCTGCAGTGGGAATGGGGATTTCAGCCAAAATTAGAACCGAGAACAATCCCCCTCAAAATTGGAAGACCACGGTCCCAGCCTCATTCAACCACTGGGCGACTTTGTGTCCTTGGACAAGACGCTTCGCCTCTTGGCACATCTGTTGTTTGGTTAAAATAAAATAAGGTGGTTGGACCTGAACTCTGGTAATGGTGTCGTTCGTGGATCTAAGATGTCATCTGAGAGAGTTTCTCGAAGGTTAAAACGAGATAGGACTGGTATTATTAAACCCATGTTATGGACCAGGAACCTCCTACTCCTCCAACTTCCAGAACTCTATCAGAGTGACTTTTCCTCCGAACCTCAGATTTCAAACCAAACACCAGAGACCCTGAATCCTCACCCAGTGCCCGACTGTTAGTGCCGAGGGCAAACGCATCCACTGGCAGTGTCCCAGGTTCCTTTCCCATCAGGAAACCCCTCCCTAGATCTGGTGGCAAGCTTGGAGAGACACCACTGGGGGTAAACCAGCAGGATCACGGTTCAGCAGCAGAGCAAAGAAGATAGAATCTGTTTCCCTTGCTTGGCTGTGTTTTGACTTCCTATTGTGGGATGCTCCCTAGCCAGAGGGGAAGAACTCTGTGAAGGGCCACATCCCTAAAAAGCAACCTGATGTCACCAATCCAGATGGGACTTCGCTCCAGTCACAAACCCTGTGGCACTCGTCATTAACACCTCATTTGCAGCAGGCTCCCATGGTCTTTCTCTCAGGAAGCAATTACACACACATGCACCCCGCCTCGCCTCGAAATTGTATCCTTGGCTTCGGGTGGCCAGGGCACGAACAAAACCTGGTGGAAGGGGGTTCCTTTCTCATTTATTTGGAACGGGGGATTTCGGGGCTGGTGTCACGTGAAAGTGAAGACATTTTCGAAAGGCCTTTGGTGACTGAAGAGGGATGGGTGAGAAGGAACGGGGTTGGGGTGGGGGTGGGGTTGGGGGGAGGCTGCTCTGCGTGGGGAACCCAGATAGCTAAGTGGGAGTCTGGAAATCCAAGCTGAGCTATGCCATTGTTCCCGAGGCTTGGGAGGCAAAACATCCCGGTGTTCTTCAAGAAGGGCTCTCTGCAGCTGGTCTCCTGGAGCAGCTTTTCCCTTGGAGAGTCCCTGTTAGAAAAGGACCATGAACTCATTCCAGCCCCGGAGGAGCGGGCCCGCATGCGTACTAGGCGCTGAGAAGTCACATGCATATGTCCTGGGGAAGGTAGGGCATATAGAAGAGAATCCCACCTTTGTCGGAAGTCAAGACTGGGTGGGCTTCTCCTGGCCGCCCTCCCTGACATCGTGACTTGCCAGTGGGCACAGCAAAGAACCTGGAACTTTCAAACATCACTTCTTATTTAATAAAACATTCTCATAGCCACTGTCTCACGTGAGCTGCATACAGACAAAATGGCTGTTACCATCATCCCCATTGTACAGATGAAGGAACTGAGGCCCCGCGGAGGGCTCAGTGGCTTATGGCTAACATTACATGGATCCTAAGTGGTTTGAGCTTCTCTGTGGAGCTCTAGCCTGCAAACACTCCTCTCCCTTCAGCCACTAATCCTTTCCACCCAACTCCCCAGAAGGCTCCACCTTCTGATGCAGAACTCAAGACATCCGGGTACCTTTAGAATCAATGGTACTGAGTCCATTGGGCCACCATCCCTGTATTGGGGCTTAAGATAATCGGGTCCATCAGGAGTGAAATTAAGGCGACTTGAGAATGTATTTTTGCTTCCCTAAGAAAATCACGCCTTCCTTTCTGAAAGAAGCCCAAGCCTTCTCTGCTCCCCTAAGACGCTGTGCATGTCAACTCTCCCCTTTATGACAATTTAGACTCTCCCTCCATGTGCTACATGGTGGGGTCCAAAAGGCAAAAGTCAATTCCATAAGCACGTACCAAGCAGGAGAGCCTGCTAGGGAAGAGCTTGGGTTCTGGGGTCCGACCCCTGGGGTTCCGATCACGGCTTCCCATAAAATGCATGGAATTTCTAGCAAGCCACTTTACCTCCCGAACCCTTGGCGTCCTTGTCTGTAAAAGGCAGGTAATAACACTGCCTGCCTCCAGGGGTCCTTTTGAGCTAGACCCCATGCACATAGATAGGATTAGCACATCCTCAGGCATCCCACAAGCGTTCAGTTTAGCTATTACTGTTAAATTTCCACAGCCGCAGTTAGTACAATGCCTAGCTCTGACATTGGTTAAGTCCTGCCTTCAGGGACCTTACAGGCTAGTGGATAAAATCACATATACCCCAGGACACTAAGTGTGGGAGAGAGGAGTGGTTCTCAGACTCGTGTGTGCACCAAAGTCCCCTGGAGGGCTTCCCTGTATTTTTATTTTGGTTGTAGAAGCTGGGCCCACCCCCAGAGGTTCTGTTTTAAAAGGTCCAGAATGGGGCCGCCTGGGTGGCTCAGTCAGTTAAGCATCTGCCTTTGGCTCAGGTCATGATCCCAGGGTTTTGGGATCAAGTCCTGCACGTGCTCCCTGCTCAGCAAGGAGCCTGCTTCTCCCTCTCCCTCTGCCATCCCCCCCCCCAAACTTGTGCACTCTCTCTCAAATAAATAAATAAATAAAATCTTTAAAAATAAAATGCCCAGAATGGGGCTTGAGAAGTTCCCAGGTGATGGTGTGACCAGGGCTGCACTGGGGACCACACTTTGAGGACCATGGGTCTGGCCGAAAGATCAGGGTCTGGGAGCACAAAATCCTGGGCTACCCCTTCATAGACACAGGAGTCTGAGCAGACTGTGTGATGCAATGGAGGCAGCATTTCTTCTTTTGATAATGTGGGGGAAGGATTTGAGCAGAAGGAGGGTGCATAACTGATCAATCAGCATATAGGAGAGACGGGCTTTGCTGTTGGGACATACTTGCCTTGGCCAGCCAGGCACGAAGTAGCAGAAGCTATAAGGAGGCATGGGTCCCAGCTGGGAAGGAAGGAGGTGTTAGGGACAGAGTTAAGTTTGAGTAGAGTCCAAAACAGTTGGAGGTCCTAGTGATGGTAACATAAGTGCTTTGAGCCCTTGACTATCATCATGCCCTGGGATACCAAATGAGGGAGTGATTCAAAGCACATTTCACTCCATCTTGATAGACTTGGTCCCTTCAGGACTTGGCAATAAAGAGTGACGGCAGATGGCTAAGAGGGACCCAATTCTCTCCACCCATGATCTATAAAGTCTGCCACGTACTGTGGCTTCCTGTGACATCGAGATGGGATTGAAATTCCAAGAAGCCAAACATCAGAAACAGTTGTGTCAGACCAAAGAATTAAAATAAAATGAGGAACTTCTGTGTCCCTATGCTGGTTGGTTGTTGGCACTGGGATCCATTCATCTCACTCACTCATTGTTCCAATTCAACACTTCGCTCCCTCGCAGTTTGAAAATGTTGATGTAAAATGTGGCAGACATTTCCTGAACACACCAAAAATTTGACAACCAACTCCCAGGGGAGTCGTTTGAAATCGCTCAACAGACTCGCCCACAACACACTCCAGCGCCCTGTGCTCACATCGAGTTTCGGTGGTTACGATCTCCTCCTTCGTGGACGTTTGCCTGGATCTCGAAGCCACAGACTATGAAGTGATTTGACATCTGGCACCTCCTGCAAAAAGCGAAGATGCAGGGTGGGAGAGGAGTGGGGGTGGGGGTAGGGTTCACACACAAGAGAAGGAATTGGGGCTTCAGCTGCATAAATTCACAACTTCCGGAGGGAGCCAAGTTAGCCCAGCCTGGAGGGGAGGTCTTGACACTGGAACCCAGGGGAGCCATCAGTCTCACACCTAGAAGGAGCCCAGACATGAATAGAAGAAATAAGCAGCCTCAGTTTTCCTCCAGCCTGTGGCCCATTGCTGGTAGGAATGGTCAGCCTGATGACATCTGCCTTCAGGAGCAGACCAGCAGTCGCTCCAACCATATCCCCCAAAGTGTTCATGAACAGGCAGCTCTGGGAGCGACTGTCCTTTCAAAAGATCACTATCGCTGTCTGTTTCCTTGAGAACAACCTCAAACCAGATGTCTGCAGGCGGCTACTAGCAGGGTCCTCTGTGTTTCCAGACCCTTCCTGGACCCTTCCTTGCACAGTCAACAGCAGTCTCTGGTCTCACTTCTCCTTCATTCTATATGGAAAGTGAACACGTAGGTAGACATACTCTAGCTGGTCTGTCCTCGTCCGCTCTCCTTGCCTGTGAACCACATAGCACACTCCATAATATAGGTGGCACTAAGCAGAAGTTCGAGTCCCCAACCCTGACACACAGGGGACGCACTTGGGGGTCTTTGAAAATACCGATTCAGATCCAGTGGGTTCAGGAGGGGGCCAGAGCTTCTGCATTTTGGACAAGCTCTCAGGTTTTGCTGATGCCTCTGGTCTGCAGACCAGACTTTGAATGGCACAGTTATAGAAGAGCATAGGTTAATCATCTGGTTAAAACCAGAGCAGAAGTGTCCTATTATTCCGGGTCACCCACTGGGATGTGCGGGTGGGAGGTGGTAGAGTTAGATGTATGAATCTCACCTCAGTGATGGATGGATGCCAATAGATTTTATTTGTGTGGCAACTGCCTATCATCGGGTTCAACTTAGGGGTTCTGGATGCTACTTGGTTGTCCTTCTTGAGTATAGTGACGGTAGAAGGGAATTACAGGAAATGACACCACCCGGTGCGGTGGGGTAGAAACCTGAGCTTCCCTTGGAATCAGAAGACTTGTCATCAGAGTCAACCTACTCCCGTTGCCAGTGGGAGTTCCACATGTGGCTGAGCCATTTGAAAAATGGGAAGAAATCATAACTGCCCTACTTAACCTAAGAGGGCAGATTTGGAGGTAGAGCTTGATAAAATATGGGATATTTCAATGCAATTTCAAATGATACAGTATTGACCACCCCGTTGGCCTCAGCAGAGTATTAGCAAGTCTGGGATGGAAAGTAACCCTCTTAACAAAGAAGGTCGCAAACATTTTCACTGTCACACATAGCAACGCCTTATCCTAAATTGCATTTTAATACACTACCCTCATTTTATTATCCTTCTTATAGGATAATAACAGTGCTTGCAGCCAAAGAAAATGCTGTATTATCATTACAGCATTCACAGAAAACACAAAGTGATCAAACATCCCAGCTCATTTTCTTGATATTGTAACAGCGAGATTTACACAAGTCTGCTTAATTCAGGCTTGGCCGGCTTTGCAAATGAACTGTCTCCAGAGAGTGGCCCTTCTGAAAAAATGGCTCACTTGGGCCCCATGTGAATTCCTTTCTAATGTCAAGCCCTTAAGGAAATCATTATTGAAAGTGTCCCAGCCAACACATCCAAGTGTTCCTCTTTGCTTGCAGGAGGATGTCACATTCTTGGACCTGTTTCAGGAGGACCAAAAAAGAAGTTAATTTTCGAAGGAGTTAATTTTTGGAAATGGCTATCTCAAAAAAAGAAGCCCATGTTTATGAGGCTGAAGTCTGGTCATAAATGAGGTCTCTATAAAAATAATCATTCCTGGAGGAGCGCTTGCCAATCGGCCCAAGCTTCTGCATCCAATTTGTATCTCATTGAGACAAGCGATGTTACGATGTTACGGTCCTGGGCTTGTATATTATGCAATTACAGCAATGTGAGTTTCATTATGTTACTAAAGTGCTAGTTGTTATTAAGTTGGCCATGGAGTCATACTCTCTGCAGATGTTCTTCCAACAGCACTGTTTTTGGGGCCATCAATGCCATTATCATCACCAGAATTTCCAGATCCCCATGCCACGTTTGTCCTAGGAATACAGGATCCTGCTGGGGCTCACAGGAAGCCCTGCTTAGTCCTCTGGATTGTTTCTGATTGGGCTCAACTTCTGGGAGAAACTGGATTCCTGCAAAGCCCAGCTGGTAAACAGAATTCTCCCTCCCGGTCATCATTAACCCTTTTCTCGGCAGGCAGCACTTCACACAAATTTAAACCAGATGGGGGAGAGTCTTTGCAAGAGGGAGGAAAATGCACCTTTATAGGCTCCACGTGGGAAATGAATAAGGGTATGTTTCATGCACCAGCCAACGGTTTCAGGAAATCTGTATTGAGCATTACGTGGAGTTGGCTGGAGGTTTGGATCTAGTTGGGGAAGAGGTCTTCACCATTCTCAGGTAGAGACGACCCCACCGGCCATCCCAACAGCCCCTGGGACCGGGATGTTACAGGTCAGACTGGGTCTGTCGCCCAATTAGAACTTTGCTTGATACTATCAGTTTAATCACTCAGCTACCATTTGCTGTGTCTACTCAGTGTGGAAGGGTCAATGGGCTTCAGACAGGGTTCAGCCCCAGAATTTTAGGACAAGGCCAGAAGATGTCACCTTCTCAAACTGAAGGTAATGAGAAGTAGCATGAGATTAGAGCAATTAACCATCTGCAGACCTGTAAGCACCTGTAAGCAGACTTTTAGCCTTGCTTTACAGATGAGATTGGGGTGTTTCCTAAGTCTCCACCTGGAATGGAGACCTTGGAGGTCTTCACAGCTGTTCAAAGAGCAAACTTTAAGGATGGTAAGGGAGCTGCTATTGTGAAATGCTCGGAATTGGGGAAGGAGCTGCTCTGCCTAGCTATGCTCCTGGCAGAGGAGCACCTCAAAATTGAAAGGGGCAATTTATCTAGCTACCCCACCTTGAGGAAAATAACACCTAGGAGCAACCAATGCCCTTTGACGATATTTGTACTCAGCAAGCCAGCTCTCCCTGCTGACCGCACCAGTTACCCCTGCTCAAGATGGTTCCCACAGCGAACTAACAAATTAAAATTCCAGCAGGCAAAACTTGACTTGAATTTGAGGAACAAATTCACACGGATTAACGTCTGAATGTCTCTGGGGAGATTTATAAAAGTGAAACCTGAACCGGTGGGGACCATACCAAAAAGCATTCGTTCCTTCATTCAATCATCTAGGCCATGAACTTGTAAGAGTGAAATTTCCATCCTGGATATCATCTTGGGCATTGGAGAAGTCCAGCAAATCTCGGTGTTCCTGCTCTTAAGAAGCCTCCAGTATAGTACAGTGTTTTTTTTAACCATGGTTTGTGCTCAAGTAGGGAGTTATGAAATCAGTTTAGCTGGTTACAAACAGTACTTAAAAAAAAAAAAAAAACGACTTGAATAGAACAAAAATTGATAGAACAGCGTAGAAACCATTAGAGATTTTTGCCTTTTGTCATTTTTACGTCCCCCAAACCACCAATTCTCCAACTTGCTGACGACGACTGGTGTCCAAAAACTCGATTCAATTTCTGACGCTACCTAGAATGAGTGCAGACCCCCATAGGTGAAGGGCTCAGTCCGACTTCAGATGCCAGCTGCAAAGGGGGTCCCCAGGCATCTGCACTTGTGCCTGGGTGACTACAAATTGGGGGGTTCCCACGACACCCCTCACCTTTGATGATTTGCTAGAATGACTCACAGAACCAAGAACAGCCTTGATAGACTATATCAAGGATGTAAATGAATAACCAGGTGAGAGGTCCTTATAGGGTGGGGTCGAGGAGGGTCCTGAGTGCAAGAGGAGCCTAGGTCCTCATGGTGTTGGTGTGAACCATTCTCCTGGTGCTGGGGTGTGTTCACCAACCCAGCAACTCCCCGAACTTCAACATTGTGAGTCTTTTACAAGATTCCATTCTGGAGGCATGATGGATTCAATCATTTTCCTTTGGTGATTAACTCAATCTCTAGCCCCTCTCCCTTCCTGAGAGGTCATAGGGTGGGGCTTCTGGCTGTAACCTTGGTTGAAAGGTTGGACCAGCTCCCATCCTGAAGCTGTCTAGGCACCCCAGCTGATGAGAGTCACCTCATTAGCATAATGCTGTGGTTGAAAGGGATTCCTTGTGAATAACAAAAGACACTCCTCTCCCTGAGGAAATTTCAAGGACTTGAGCTAGGAAGACCAGATCTACTTTTCATTGTATAACAGTTGCACATTGTAGGGATTAGTCTTATTTTGTGGCAGTTTCCGTTCTCTCCATTGTTCATATATGTGTATATGTGTGTCTTTCTACTGGATCTTGATATAAGGGTATTTCTTACTATGGACTGTTGTGAAGAGTTTGAAAGTTCAGGCCTCCCCCAGTGCCCTGTGGACCCCAACACATCTCCTATGCTGGTGCTTCCAGGGGAGGGGGGCCTGATAGTTGATGTTTCTCTGGATCTTAAGCTCCCCTTTCTGGACCTTCCCTTGCCCCATTCCTCCTACATCGTGTAGGGTCTGGTTCCCATAATGAATCCCGCATTCCATAATGTGTTGTTAAAGTTTGAAAACACTTTGCTAGAGGAAACATTATAGAGTATTTATGATGATTTGTGTCCAAGTCTAGGGGGTTTCACTGAAACTTGTAAAACAGATGAGGAAATGTAGACAAGGAGTGATGTGAACAGGCAGGAAAGGCTCCTTCTAAGCAGTAACACAGACCGTGGTCTTGAAAGCCAAGCAGGTTCCCCACCAGTGTTAATGAGAACATTATTCATGACCCTTGTTAAAAATTATAAAGAAGACTTTATTTAAGGGGAGCCATCTAGATAAATGTAGGGACCTCTGCAGTCTGGTTGAGAGGCTGGGCTCACTTTGGAACACAACAAAGAAAAGTGGGAATTGATAGCCAAGGAGTCCGGTGGGAGTCCGCAGATGAAAAATTACTAAGAGGAAACATTGCTGTATTGGATGGTAATATTTTTCATGTACACAGACGTTTTCCTGTATTAGAAATGGAGACCCAAAGAAGTGGAGAGGCCTGAGAGCTTCTCTGCCATTTCGACCAAGAGTGATTCATATTGGAGACGTGAATGAACATCATTTGTATCCTTGAATATCTTTTGTAATTTACAGGTAACCTAGTAAGTCAACTGGGACAGGACAAAAGGAAAGGGGCAGTGAAGTGTGTGAAAGTGGCTAGGACAAATATGGAGGAGACAAAAGGAAGATAGGGATAATTTTAGTGGGTTCATTTGTACAGATTCTTCTCAGAGTGGACTCCCCCATTCTGGGGTAGGTAGGGTTCTCCTTTTCCTGGTACAGGTACAGGGAAGGGAGCTCTCTGTGATATTGTGATTTATAATAAACACATAGTTTGGTCTTTGTTCCTGCTCTTGGCTCATAAATGGGGTCTCCTAGGAGGTTAGAGGAATGGGAGGATCTTTGGCCATAATATTTGAGCCCTTGTCCTCAGTTCCCAAAATCATGTTGCAGCCATCAAAGTGATAGAGGTGTCTTGTTAATCATTACCAGCCCTTGCAACCACACCTAAGTCTAGATCATGAGGTGACTCTTGGAAATCCCCCAAAGCTGGGAGATACTTTGCCAGGGGAACCAACCATGGTTAGAGGGTTGGAGATTTCAGGCCCAACCTGATTTCCAGGGAGGGGAGTGGGCTAGAGGATGAGTCAATCCCTAATGGCCCATAGTTTCATCAACCATGCTTCTGTAATGGATTCTCTACACAAACCCAGATGGAGAGGGTTCAGAGAGCATTCACGTTGGTAGACCAGAAAGCATCCAGGTGCTGGGACTCAAACTCCACACGGTCAGAAGCTTCTGATCTCGGGACCTCACCTTACGTATCTCTTCACTCCACTGTTCATTCAGATCTTGTAATGCCCTTTGTAACAAAATAATCTAGTAAGTGAACTGGTTTCCTGAGTTCTGTGAGCTGTTCTAGCAAATTAATCGAACCCAAGGAGAGCATTGCTGGAGCCTCCTATCTATCCCTGGTAGGTCAGAAACACAGGAGACAGCTTAGACTTGACTTTGGCATCTGACATGGGGGGGGGAGCAGGGGGGTAGGAGGGGCGGGGACGGGGGGCTGGGAAAGGGCAGCTTCATACACCTTGGCAATTTCCAGGTAGAAGGTATCAGAATTGATGTGAATCACACTGCACCCAGTCAGTCTCCGAGAATTGCTTGGAAAAACTGCACTTCGGACTTGGTGTGAGAATCATACTTCCTCGTGGGAAATTTATGACCTGCTTGAAGGGAGGAGTGGGGAGGTCAGGGAGCCCTTTCTGCATCTGCTGATTCTCAATTGCCTTTAGCATCATGTGTGTGTTGGGACACCATGTTCTGGTCCCCTTCACACGCAGCAAGGAAACTGGTCCCAAGGGCCGGGCTGACCACACAGGGAGGCGGGTTCTCGAGGGGCAGGAAGTGTCTGTGCAGCGGCTGGTGGGAGGGACGCCATATTAGCTGTGTGACCGGGACAGCTCCTGATCCTCTGCGTGTCTCGATTTTCTTGGCTATCCAACAGGCATAAAAATGGCATTTACCTCACATGATTGCCGGGAGGGTTAAAGGGAGTTAAGCGTATGGAAGTGCTTGCAAGAGTGTAAAGGCAACTAGGACGGAGCAGGTGGGCGTGGGCTCCATGTTGGAGGGCCGACCTGGGAAGCTTGGGTGCAGGCATGAAGGTCCCTCCCGTGTGGTGCGAAGGTGGCGGGCTGCTTAATAGCCCCCCAAAATGTTCCCGTGCTGCGCCCCAGAACCTGTGAATATGGGACCTTCCATGGCAAACGTGTCTTTGCAGGCGGGATTAGGGTGAAGATTGTGAGATGGGGAGATTGGCCTAGATTATGCATGTGGGCCCAGGTAGTCACCAGGATCCTTATGAGAGGGAGGCAGGAGAGCCAGAGAAGACTGTAGGAGGGGGGAAGCCGAGAGTGGAGTGACCAAGGACATGAGCCGAGGCACATGGGCGCCTCTAGAAGCTGGAAGAGACAAGGAAATGGATTCACCCCCAGAGCCTTCGGAAGGAACCCAGCCTTGCCAACCCATTTTAGACTTCTAAGCTCCAGAGCCTTAAGAGAACAAATCTGTGTGGCTTTAAGCCACTAAGGCTGTAGCATGGAGAAATGTGGTTTAAGATGCCTGTGCCAGAAGCCAGTGGGGGCCAAGAGGAGATATGCCTATGAAGGGGTCCTGGGGACCATCAGGGTCCATGAGAATGCTCATTGCAGTGCTAGCTCAAGGGCATGGCTTTGTGGAAACTCATCAAACTGCTTTCCAAGTGATAGAGCGGGCACATCTGTCTGAAAATTATAGTTCAATAAACTTGGGAGTCCATGTTTGCAAAAAGAAAAGTGCCTTCCATCTGTCAAATGAGCGCCTTCCTCCCACTAAGCAGAAAGGCAGGAGCCCCGGATCTGGATCTCTACCAGGGAATTGGGTCCAACTTCCACACTCCTCAGGCGTGGAGACAGAGGCTCAGAGAGATGAAGAGATGTGCCTCAGGTCACACCTCACTCTGCCCGAGCTGGGCAAGAGCAGAGTGAACATTCTGTTCCCCCTCCCCCCTGGGTTTCTTTCACCCACCATGAGCCCCTGCCTATCCTGTCTGAGGCTGGAACAGTTGGGAAGGGCAGGGAAGGGCAGGGAGGGGAATTAGCGATGTCCCTGCAGTGTGTGCTGCTCACTTTTCAGCAAACCCAGAACCTTCCTAGTGCACGGTGCTCTCTCCCCAGAGTGCCGAGACCTCCCACTTGCCTATATCCAAGGAGGACAAGGCTCAAACCAGCCTTTTCCTCTGTTCCCCACTGCCGAACACTGGGCTCAGGGCAGAGAAGTTACAAAGACGAAAGTAAAATCCCATTTTCCCAAGTCAGGGAGGCACCCAGCTTCCTATCTTACCCTATCTGTGTGTCTCACCCTTTTCCCCACTGACCCAGTCCCTGGCTGCAAGGGGCCCCCACTGTGATGTGAATTTGGCCACCCCCTAGCTGGAAAGTCCTAACCTCTTGAAGAGGAAAGCGATGCCAGCCCCAAGCCTTGGGACAATTTTCTGTTCTCTGTCCTCTGTCCTCTGTCCTTCTGTCCTCTGGAAAATTCCACCCCATACCTGCTTTGTTGAGAACTCAAAGCCCTTTTCATTTACTTTCCCACTTTTCCCAACAACATCCTCAAAAAGGCAGAGAATGGCAAAAATCGTTGTTTTTTTTTTAATTTTGCAGGTGGACAGGGAAAAGTCAAAACAGAAGACGGAAAAAGAGGGAGCCCCAGAAGATGGAAGACAGAAGATGACCCGGGGCCAACCTCTGAAAGCCAATCTCTACCCTGGTCAGGTTCACGGGAACCCTAGCTACCCCAGAGGGCTGTGCCAGAAGCTTCCATGAGGAGAAGGGATGGGGATGGGGGGCCTGCATTTGCATCATGCCTGGACCTCCCAAGGGGCTGCTGAGACTTCCCAGAACACTCTGACCCCTGACAGCACGTATGAAGACCTCAGCCCGGGACCCAACATGTGTGAGGATGGTGTCATCACTTTGCAGGATGGTACTTTGCTGGGTCAAGCGAGCAGCTCGGCAGAAAGCTGTAGACTCTCCTGGACGAGAAATGGCAGGTGGACATCGAACTGGAGGTTTCAGAAATTCTTAGGGGTCTTAGCTGTCCCTTAGTCAAACTGTAGGTGCCACCCATGTGAAAGAGCATGAAGGAGGATGGAGACAATGCCCCTTAGCACCGAGCCATGCGGCTCTTCTGAGCAACCTCGAGTGCCATGGCAGAAAGTTGGGGACGGACAGGGAGTAAGCACACTTCATTGCCCCGGATACGATCTGTCGGTGTTAGGAGGCTGTCAGAGCCCCTGGTCCCCTGCCTTCAAAGGCTAGCTCATTGTTCTTTGGCTGCTAAGCAGAAAATTTTTGAGTCAAGCATCCGGAATGAAGTGTTGTTGCCCAGCATCTTTAAACACGGCAGAGGACAGAGTTCAGAAACGTTGACATCATGAAGCAGGGCTGTTGGTTGGTTTTGTGGCGTTTGTATGTGAAAGCAGGACTCCAAGAGTTTCTATGATGGAGGCTCTGGGAAACGGCAGGATGGAGGACTCAAGGCCACTGAGGTTTGAAACTCGGGGGCTTCAGATTGTCCCCCCCCCCCCAAGTTATAGGCTCCCTTTGAGAATCAGACTCAGGCCAGCAGCTCTCCCCAAGAAAGATATGCAAGCAAAGACTTTTGCATATAATTCTGAGAAAGGAGGGAGGGATGGTCAAAGACCACCATGAGGCTCATTCACAAAAAGCCTTAAGCATCCAGGGATGGGGCCCAGAATGTCCATACCACTCATTCCAGCTCTTTGGATCTGGACCCAGACAGTTAAAGTGTTGACCATATTTCATTCGGGTGCTGGAACCGCTCTAACAACCCCCCCACCCCCTCACCCGCACCCCCGCAGTGGAGCAGGTAGGTCCTCAAGCCTGGCTGTCATCACACACTCCACCTTGGGACTCTAGGAAACCTTGCAGCGCCTACCCCCCTACGCCCTCCCTCAGCTGAACGGCTTTCCAGAAGGGGGAGAAGGGGGGGCAATGGACAAACCCTTGTCCTAACAATAGTTTTGGAAATCAAAACGCAGATTGAACGAGGGAGGAAGAAAGAAACGTGTCCCACTCACCTCCGCTCCGTGGAAATACAGAGGATGCACCAACCCATCGCCGCCACTAGATGGCGGGAGAGAGACCACTGCTCCGACCAGCAGGACGTTCCTAGGGGCCCAAATTTGGCTTCCAAGCCTCTCTCTCTTGGCCTCCAGAGTGTCTGTACATATTTCCGGGAAATTTCACAGAAAAATCTAGGTCTCCAGGCTCCCCTGCAAAACGACCCCAAGGGCGCTATCATAAGGCTCACCACCCAAAGGTCCAGACTGTCCCTGTCTCTTCCATTAGTATGTAAATTCCATGAGCACAGGGACCAAGCTAATCTCCTACCTGGTTCCTGGAAGGAATTCAATAAACAAGGATGGCAAGAAAGAAGGAAGGGAGCGAGGGAAGGCTTTATGCAAACCCACTGGTTCTCAAACCTGAGTAGGCATCAGTATTTCCAGGAAGATTTGCTAAAACCCAAGGCAGCTGGGTTGCACACGGGACATGTCTGGATCAGTGGGTCTGGGTGGGGCCTGACAATCTGCACTTGTAACAAGTTCTTGGGAGAAAATGATGCTGTCGGACCAGGATCCACATTTTGAGAATCTCTGCTCTCGGCACGTCTTTTCCGGAAGACCAGCTTCTACAAGTAGTTGACAGTTTTGTAATAATGCTCCCCATCTCTGCCTTTTTATTTTGGAATCTCGTGGGCACTCAGTGAATAGTGGTTCAGTGACACGGACATGCGTGGCTTTTGCTGCCCCGGCTGGCCCTGCGCTGGAGGAAGGGGGCTGCTACGGTGATTTGCGGGCCTCTGAAGCTCGAGCCCAGCAGGGCAGAGAGATGGTGTGTATAACGAGGAAGGCTCACTGCCCTCCTCCGAGCAACAACTTTCAGGATGCAAAATGTGGGGAAAATTGGGGCGGGATGGGGGATATAAAATGATACAGATCAGATCAAGATGATGTCATGTAGCCAGGGACCTCGCACCGCCCTCCCCAAGTCACAGGGTAAAGTCAGAGAATCGCAAATGTGGAGCCAACATTGCCAGTCAAGCATCGCACTCCTGCCTTCTGAGCTTGGACGGTAAGTCCTCAGAGTCCTTCTTAACACTACCCTCAGAGCAAGAACTCAGAACCAATCGGTGCACGAGATGCAAAGTAGGTTGTGCCTGATGCCCAGGAGAGATGCTGTTTGAAAGGAGATTTCAGGAAAGAAATTACCCTCGAACAGAGCAGAGAAGATGAACAAACCCACGGCTTCCTGGCGGGAAGCAAGTATCCAGCAAACAAAACATAGAGCATCAGCCGAAGGTTTGGTTTACCTTCAGGTTCTTGGTCACAGGAATGCAGTTGGCAAAGGAATTCTGTGGACAACGGAGTAATGTATGTCAAGTGGGGCCCCCTGAGAACAGGGCCCCAGACTGGTAGGAGTTCTTCCCGCTCCTGCTCTGCTGGGTGGGGCGGGGGGCGAGGTGGGGGGGAAAGCAGATGCAACGGGCGGCTACATTCTTCCCCGCAAACCTCAGCCTGTGGAGGGGGAAAAAAAAATGAGTGTATGCTGCCACCAAGTGGTCAGGGCCGGTAACACGACGCGGCTAAGGACGTAACAAAAAAGCAGTAATTCCCGTTTTCTTTCTTTTTTTTTTTTTTTTTGGACATAAAACGCAAGTATCCAAGAAAGAGAGTCGGAATAATACCCCTGACCAGAAAGAATGGATGGACTGGGAATTCAATTCAGGCCCTTTGGAGCCCGTCCAGATGTTCAACCAGCTGGTCACACAGAGTCCCCTCCAGTCAATTACTTTTCTTGATGTTTCTAATCAACAGTATTATATATGTGATGCTATAAAGTTTTATATTTAATATTAGCTCATAACTCAGGATCCTAAACCAGATGTTTTGGGTGAGAAAGACGTTGATGACTTATCAGTAGATTGAACCCAGGCCACTGGCTGCTCTCTCGGCATTTTGCCAGATGAGCGGTGAAGCAGAGTGGCTGCCACCGGCTGCTTTAGGTATGGTGGGGGTGGGGCGGGGGTTGGGGCGAAAGAAGGAACAGGAATAGGCACAGAAGGTTGCATCCAAGATATTGATGAGGTTTTGTTTCTCTCTCTCTCTTACAAAACAGGAGCTTGTACTATTGTCTTAAGTAAATAATAGTTATTTGCCATCCTCTGAACCTACCCTCATCCCCTTTCTAGCATTAGGACGCTGGGATGGGGGGAGTGGATGGAAGGGAGAAGAAAGAAAAATCCGCGGCCAAGAGAAGGTGACTCGTGACTCCCACGGAATCAGGGGGAATCATGACTTTGGATTTTTACCTGACTTTTCTTCCCAGAGACTGCCCGTCTATACTTCCCCCATCCAAGCTGTGGACCCAGTTGTAGGGGCGGAGACTAGGCAGAATGGGGAGCAGAAGACAAAGAAGCCTTCTGGGCTATGGTTTCAGGACCCCGAAGGAGAGGAGGAATTCCTATCCCACCACCCCTCTTGAGAACTGTCCTCCGATCCATGGGGAGGGGACTGGAATTACTGCTGGGTCCCCGAGAAAGAGGTTCTATGGCTGGCTTCCTGGGTCAGAGTCCTGGGGGAGGCAACAGAGCCTGTCCAGGGGCTTGAGTGATCCCAGAGGAGCTAATCCCCCCAAAAAGTAAGTGCTCAACACGATGTTGGGTATATAGCAAGTGCTCAAAAAAACTGTAGCTTGAAAAATTTTCAGGGCCCTTACATCTCAGACGGCATAATCATCACCAAAGCCAGGTTCCCTGTAGATGCTCCCCTCAGCAAGGGACAGTCAGCCCAGGTCACTTCTCCCCATTTCTACCTTTCCTCCTAACATCAGACAAGATGACTTTTAACTCAGTGTCTTAAAACAAGCCAATCTAAACCAATATGGGATGGTGAGTGGGAATGTGTCCACTAGGCTAGGCCACACTACCCAGATGTTGAGTCAAACATTATACTAGATATTTCTGTTGAGGTATTTTTTAGGTAAGGGAAACATTTAGATAAGTAGACTTTGAATAAAGCAGAACAGATGACCTTTCAAAATGTGGGTGGGCCTCGTCCAATCAGTTGAAGGCAGGTGGCTTCATCCACAATTCTTCTGGGTCTCTGGCCGGCTGGCTCACCCTGCAGATTTCAAACTAGCCAGCTTCCATGACCACATAAGCCAATTCCTTCAAATAAACTGCTCTCTTCCTACCCCCTCCCACACACATACTCTCTTTACTGGTATTTTTGGAGAAGCCTGACTGGTACACAACGATTCCACAAAAACACAATGGAATCCACGTAAATGGTTTTCCTCGGGGCCACACCACTCTGCTGGACTGGAAGGCAGAACACAGGGTGTCTGCTGGCGAATTCCTGGGAGACTAAATCTCTCTAGAGCTCGGTTTCTTCGTCTGCAGAACTAGGGGACTGGGTGATAGCAGGAAAGGCAAACAGATTTAGCTTATGTGCCACCTAGAATCTCTGAGCGGCGGCATCCGGAAACAGTGTTAAGAAGGATTCTGAGGTAGTGTGCCGAGTGGGGCTAATGTGACCACTCGTGGCTCCTCCTGTGTTCTTGTGGAGCCTGACCTCTTGGCATTTGGCGGCTTGAATTTGCCCCCTCTGCTTTAGTATCTTCTTCTCTTTCTTGGCTTCGACTGGTTTCAATCTGACTCATCGGCAGCTCCTGCTCGGGCTTCATTTCTGGCTCGACCTCCTCTGCTCTGGTGTCGGGAATGCTGCTGTCTCTGGGTTGGGCCTGTGCACGTTTTCCCTACGGCCCTCGTCTCCCCAGGAGATCTCAGTGAGCTCCCGCGTTTTAAGTAACATCTGAATGACAACGAATGTCAAATATACGCTGACACCCTTGAACTCGTCTCGTACGCCAGCCACACGTGCCACTCACGACTTGCTGATCCATCCACGATCGGCCACTCAAACAGAACATGACGGGAATGGGAGCCTTGCTAGTCCCCCTAAACCTGTTCTCCTCTCTGCCTTCCGCCATCCTGCAAAAGGCAATGTCCTCTGCCGGCTTCGCCGGACCAAATCCTTGGAGTTCCCCTTGATTTCCGAGTTTCCTTTATTCCCCACTGCACCCTGCATCCAGCAGCGGATTCTGCGGACTGACTCCACTTCGACTGCAGGCCTGGCGTGGGCGTTCTCTCCGTCCGTGCCAGCCCCACTGGCTCCCTACCCATGTCCTCTCCCTGAGGGCAGCACAGTCTAGAGGGGAGGATGCGTACAGGTTGACAAAGAGGGAGTGGGGCAGAGGGAGACCGGAAGGAGGGAAGAACAGAGAGAAGGATTGGGGGGAGACCACTGTGAATTCATACTTGATCCCTTAGCAAGCCTTTACCTACCTCTACTGCTTCCTGTAATCCTCGCCCCATCCTGGGGAGCTACAAAACTTGTCCCAGGTGACCCAGCTGGTCTAGTTCATGCCCAAGACCCCCGGAGTCCATGGGCCCCCGATAGCACCATGCCGTCTCCCCAGATGCCAGGTGTACCATGGCCCCCTCCTCCCTGGGCCCCTCCTGACATCCTGAGCCATTAGCAGCCCCCACATGGGACACAGCTGGGTTCCCAGCATCCAGCTTCTTGTGTCCACCCACCCCCCACCTTAGGATCCCTGCTGTGGTGTTTCTCAAATTCACGTGACGTGAGGAACCCCGCTGCACGTAAAAAATCTGTGGAAGTCCCTGAGAATGTATCCAACAACTCCAGTGTGGACTAAGAATTAAAGAGTAAACCTGGGTCCCTTGGGAGTTCCAGCACCAGCACGGGGCACCAGCAGAACCGAGACCAGAAATGCAACTGCGGGCCCTCCATCTTCTGACTTCTGCTGGCTTCCAGGCACATCTCCTGGTCTTGTCCCCGGCCCTACTTCCTCCTGAATTAATGTTTCAGTGATGGCAGATGTTTGGGGAGCTAAATAGTGAGGTGCAGGGGAGGGATGGAAACAGGGGAAGCAGGGGACCCAGGTTTGCATTTGAACTCTGTTACTTACAAGCTTTGTAATCCTGGGCAGGTGGATCCCTTTGTGCCTCAGTTTCTCCTCTGTGAAATGGGGATTATAGTAGCACATACCTACAGGATGGTTGTGAGGGCTACGTGATTTACATATTTAAATTCACAGAAGCATGCCCATCACAGAGTTGGCACTCAGTGAACCACTTTGGGTCGTTTTCCCAATATTCTACTGTCTTCCATGTCTCTGACCTGTTCCCTTGGCTAGAATAGCTTTCCCCACCTTGCCGTTCTAGAAGGCTCCCACTAATTTTTCACAATCGCAAGCATACCCTGTGTTCCATGAGAAGCCTTCCCTGACCCCATTCTTCTGCCCCCAGGGCATTCCTTCATTAACACCCATCTTCTTCAGGTGTTTTGTGGGGGACTGGATGGGACTCCCAACCAAAAAAAGAAAGAAAAAGGCAGGCCTGAAAAAATCATTTTATTTCTCCCACCGGCCTTTGAGCCGCTATGCTGGGTTGGCGGAAAATTCAGAGCTGCTCGTTTTGGAATCCCCAGGTTTCCCAGGGGCCAAGTCAGGTTCATGGGAGTCTGCTCAGGCTGATGTAACAAAATACCAAAGATTGGGGAGGGGGGGTGGAATTCAACAACAGACATGTAATTCTGACAGTTTCTGGAGCCTGGAAGTCCATGATCCAGGTTGTTGTTGGTTTTTTTTTCCCCTTTGGAGGCTTGCAAACACCTGTTACCTTGCTGTGTCCTCTCTTGGACTGTGTCCTGGACTTGGACAGTGTGAGATCGTCCCTGGTGTCTCTCTTGTGTCCTCATCTCCTCGACTTATGAGGACACCAGTCGGAATGGATCGGGGCACACCCTCACGGCCTCATTTCACTTAATTGATCCCCATTTACTTACTGGCCTAATGCAGAGTTCCTATCTCCAAATACAGTCACGTCCCGAGGTTACTCCAGATCATGGCTTTGGCCCTAGAATTTGGGGGGAGCACAGTTCAGTCCATCACGTGGGGTACAGAGGAAGCCGACACATTTATCAAGGCAAATGGGTTGGGGGGGTACAATCTGGTCCTCAATCATCAGGCCACAGGGATCTAAGATGCTTGCCATTTTGGTCCCCTCTCCCCAGATGCCCCCCGCAGCCAGTCCTCCCTGAGTCTTACAATCATGGAACTTTATTTATTTATTAAATATTTCATTTATTTGACAGAGAGAGCGCCAGCAAGAGCTGGAACACAAGCAGGGGGAGTGGGAGAGGGAGCAGCAGGCTTCCCACTGAGCAGAGAACCCGATGCAGGCCTCGATCCCAGATCCCAGGACCCTGGGATCATGACCTGAGCCGAAGGCAGAGGCTTAAGGACTGCGCCACCCAGGCACCCCAGTCAGGGGACTTTTAAGATACGTCACTAGCTGCTTGAAGTGAGAGAGGGGAGACCCAAAGGAAGAAGAAGAAAATTTTAAAATAATGTGCCTTGCTGTGTTTCAAGTGTACAAAAATGACGGAGGGAAGGACAGATGATAGATGGGTCACGAAGCATGTGTAGCAAATATTAAATCCACCCAGGACTCAGGGCTCTGAGTCCTGGGTGGATGGGTGTTCAACATAGGTTGGAAATTTCAGTATAAATTGGTGAGGGCAAAATACTATGGTTCACATTTGCCAGCCTCCCCACAGGTTAGAAGCTTCTGGGTGAATGGTGACTTCTTCTTCTTTTTTTAATTTAATTTTATTTTTTCAGTGTTCCAAGACTCACTGTTTATGCACCACACCCAGGGCTCCATGCAATAAGTGCCTTCTCCTTACTGGAAACAGTGCTTAGGATTTTGTGGCACTGAAAACAAGCCCTAAAAACAGGTGTGAGCTGCTGCCCTGGTGCGCCCTCTAGTGTCCAGAGCGGGCGTCGCAGCCCTGGGGACCGTTTCTTGGTGACCAGGTCCCCCACGCTGACCCTGACACCTGCAGGCAGAGCGTCGGGGCGGGCAGATTGTAGAAACCACCCAGACACTGTCTCGTTGAGGACGTAAGATGGATCTTGAGGGTGTGCTGATAATCATAACACTGAATTTCTCCAGCCTCCAGCCGTGTGAGCGCACCTGCTAGGTTGGGGCAAGGGCTAGCCTCCCCCCACCTGAGAAGAATATTCCTATAAAGCGGAGAGAGAGTTGCCTCATGGCCTCTCACTCTGCTTCTAGGCGAGAGTTTGAATCCCCTCATTTCAGGCTCTGGTTCAGATTTTACAGCTGGAATCCTAGGGAGAGAGAGTCCCCCCGAGTTCTCCCTTGTAACGCTCCAGGGAGCAGATAAAGGGGGAGCTGGGGAGGGGGCGTCCCAGGTACAAGAGGGCTGGGGGAGGAGAGGGTAGAGTGAGCTGTTAGGGGCTGAACTGAGGAGCACAGGGGAAAAGCTGTGTGAAAGCACAGAAAGAGGAGCCCCAGAAGACACCCACCCTGACAACCTTGACCTTGGATGTCCAGCCTCCGAAAGGTGAGAGAATTAATTTCTGTGGTCTAAGCCCCCCAGTCTGTGGTATCATTGCTATGTCAGCTGGAGCAAAGGGACACCAGGCAGGCCCTCTATGCCATCAGCAGACACCTACTGAGTCCCTCCACCACCACCCCAAGTCCCGGGCACTATGCTTGCCAGAGAAGATCCCAAATGAACAAAGCATAGGAGGCATTAACCGTGGCCAAGCTGTAGTCTCTCAGAGCCTGGGACAGGTTGAGCCCATTTTTCTTCTCATTCTTTCTTTCTTGACTCCTGGTATGTTAAAATATGCACCAGAGTCTTAAAAACTAATATTCTTTCATTTGAAATCGAAGTGCAATTATCATATTGTGTTATATAAATTCCAGGTGTACGATATAGTAATTCAACAATTCTATACATTTTTCAGTGCTCCTCATTCCAAGAGTGCTCTCAATGCCTTTTATCTGACCCATAGCCTCCCCCCACCCCCTCCCCACCTTCCTCCGTTCTGGCAAAACGGTGGTATTCTTGAAAACACAAAGATACCTTTAAAACACTCAGTGATGCAACAGAATGTTGTTATGCCCAAGCAAACGATGAGATTTATTTAAAAATCTCATCTCATTTCGATGAGATTTATTAAAAAAAAAATTAGTCTGCAGGATAGACGAAGATCTGCAAACAGCTTCCATAAACGGCCATGTAGTAAGAGTTCAGCTTTGCAGCCACCAAGGACATATAAAGGGCGTGGGTATGTGCCAATAAAGCTTTATTTACAAACACAGATGGTGGGCCGGACTTGCCCCCAGGCCTTTTCTTGCTGACCTGGGGGGAAAACCGGGAACCAGGAAAACGGAACCACAGTTTGTTTTTGTGTGTGGAATTTAGTATTTTTTAAGAAGGATCAAAGTATTCCTCAAGGGGTGCCTGGGTGTTATGGTCAGCTAAGCGTCCGCTCTTGATTTCTGCTCAGGTCGCGGGTCATGATTTCGGGGTCCTGAGATGGAGGCGGGAAGTCCCCTGGAGATTCTCCCTCTCGCTTTGGCCCTCCCCCCAACATGCATGCTCTCTCTACAATCATTTCTTTTTTTTTTTTCTTCAAAGATTTTATTTGAGAGAATGAGAGAGAGAGAGAGAGACAGGACAAGAAGGGGAGGGTCAGAGGGAGAAGCAGACTCCCTGCTGAGCAAGAGTCTGATCAATCTGGGGACTCCAGGATCATGACCTGAGCCGAAGGCAGTTGCTTAACCAACTGAGCCACCGAGGGACCCTAAAATCAATTCTTATTAAAAAAAAAAAAAAAAAAAGCATTCACCAAAGGAAAAATCAGTATTTGGTTGCGTCAACTTTAAAAAAAAGTTTAGCAATTTGTTTTGTTCCCCACCCCCTCTCGCCAGCTATATTAGATGTAATTGACATATAATATCGCATAAGTTTAAGCTGCAGGAGAGGATGATTGAAGTCTATATTGCAAAACGATTACTACTATGTAACTAACATCCATCACTTCACAGTTATTTGTGTGTGTGGTGGTCAGAATTTTTAAGATCTACTCTTAGTGACTTTTGGGGCACCGGGGTGGCTCAGTGGGTTAAGCCTCTGCCTTAGGCTCAGGTCATGATCTCAGAGCCCTGGGATCAAGCCCTGCATCTGGCTCTCTGCTCAGCAAGGAGCCTGCTTCCCCCTCTCTCTGCCTACTTGGGATCTCTCTCTCTCTCTGTGTCAAATAAATAAAATCTTTTTAAAAATCTACTTAGTGACTTTCAAATATATAGTATTGTTAATTATAGTCACCTCGCTGCATGTTAGATCCCCAGAACTTATAAAGGAGTTTGAATCCTTTGAACACCTTCACCCCCCCAGCCCCGGGGTAACCACCAACTTACTGTTTCTAGTGATGTGGTTTTGGAATATAGGTGAGTTTCTCTGGGGTGAGGTCTGGAGTTGATGACCAAGGAAGAATTCTTGGGACCTCTTTGGTGCAAAAACTGTGACTTTATTAAAGTGGGGGGACAGGACCCATGGGCAGAAAGAGCTGCTGCCCCAGGATCTTGAGGAGTGGTGACGATATACTTGGGAGTTGGGAGAGGTAAGGAAAAGGGAGGTTTTAAAAACTTTCATATGCTTAGAGGACCCACCTGCAAGATACTTAGACCACACCGAAGTCTTGCCATTGTCCAGTTAAAGTCGTTTTCCCTTCCGGCAAGGTACTGACCTTAAGATGGTTGGGAGGTCCCTGAGTTGGGGGGATGGGTTTCAGGGCGTCAGCTCAAGCTTTGTCCTCAGCTTGCCTTCTGGTCCCTCGTCACTAGGAGCTCAGTTCTTTATTTAAATTTCCATCTATAACTGAAATGCAGTATGTCTCTCTCTGACTTCTTGCTCTTAGCATAATGCCCTCAAGTTCCATCCATGATGTTGCAAATCCTTGTTTGCTGACTGAATAATACTGCATATATGTACACATATATGCAATAATTATACTTGATGCATACTATTGTATGAATATATACAAACTGTATATTATACAATTATAGTTACAAGTCTATATATTTATACGGAGATATACATATGTCACATTTTGTTTATCCATTCACCCATCAGTGGACACTCAGGTTATTTCCAGGTCCTGCTTATTGCAGTGAACATCTCTTCGAGACCATGAACTCATGTCCTCTGGATATATGCCCAGAGTGGGGATTGCTGGATTCTATGGTTCTATTTTTAAATTCTTTTAAGGGCACCTCCCTATAGTTTCCCCTAGAGGCTGCACCAGTTTACATTTCCACCAACCGTGCTCAAGTTTCCCTTTTCTCCACATCCTTGCCAACACTCGTTTCATCTTTTTGGTAAAACCATTCTTACAGGTGTGAGGTGATATCTTGTGGGTTCCATCTGTATTTTCCCGATTAGCGGTGTTCAGCACCTTTTCATGCACTTGTAGGCTATTTGTAGGTCTTTCTCAGAAGAATAATGTGTATCCCTTTATTTTATTTTTTTAAGATTTTATTTATTTGACAGAGATCACAAGTAGGCAGAGCAGCAGGCAGAGAGAGAGGGGGAAGCACGCTCCCCGCTGAGCAGAGAGCCCGATGCGGGGCTCGATCCCAGGACCCTGAGATCATGACCTGAGCCGAAGGTGGCTCAACCCACTGAGCCACCCAGGCGCCCTTCTTTGCCCATCTTTAAATTGGAATTTTTCTCCCCGCCCCCCCCTTTTTTTTTTTGCTATTGAGCCGTAGTTCCTTACAGAGTTTGTATATTAAACCTTTATCAGTCACATGGTTTGAAAATCTTCTCTCTCATTCTATAGGTTGCCTTTTCATTTGGCAGAACAGGTATTGCCTTTATTTAAAGACTTTATTTATTTGACACAGAGCGAGCGAGCGAGCACGAGCGGGGGTGGGGGAAGCAGCAGCAGGAGAGGGAGAAGCAGGCTTCCCTCTGAGCAGGGAACCTGCTGTGGGCTCCATCCTAGGCACCCCAGATCAGGATCTGAGCCCAAGGCAGACCCTTAACCAACCAAGTGACCCCCGTTGTTTCTGATTTGAATACTTGCGGGGGTGGCAGTGCCACGGTCCTTTCTCGGCTTAGGCCCTTTACAGGCGACAGCATTCCTGACCGCCGCCGGCGGGCGACTCCGAACGCAGGACGCACGGCGGCAGCTGCGCGCGGACCTTCCACGCGCCAGTTCCGCGTTCGGGGGGAGCCTGCAGGTGAGCCACCCGCCCCGTTTCCGGCTGCTGCTCGGGGCTCGAGAGGCTCTAACTGAGCTCCGGCTCAGGGAGAAATCCTCATCCGCTGTGTGAGGGCACAGGAAGTCCTCTCCTCTACAAAGGCTTGTCCTGGGACTTCGGCCCCGCGGGCCCCCCCCCAACCCCCTCCCCCCGCCACACCAGCATCTCTTCGGCCGCAGTAGGTCGTTTCGATATATTTTACGTGGCTTGAAGCCCGTTACTTCCCTTTCACTTTTGCTACTGTAAGAACAAACCGACCCTCCAAGCGCTTGACTCCGCCAGCGGGACGGGATCGGCGAAGACCGGGGTCCAGCGCAGGCCCCCGCACCCTCGAGCACCTCGAAATCCCTAGAAGCGACTCCAGGGCCGGGACCGCTCTCTCCAGCACGACCCTTCCGGAAGTCCCGCCCCAGGCGACGAGGCGTTTCCGGAAAGAATCGACGTTTGGGAAGCCGGAAGGAAGCAAGGGGCCGCCCGGGGCACTAGGGGCAAGGCTCCTCGCTATTGGGCGCGCGGCCTCGCGTAGGCGGGCAGCTCAGCTCACGGCACGCTGATTGGCTGGGCCCGCCACGCGGGGCGTAGGGGCGGGGCGTAGGGGCGGGGCGTGGGGCCCGAGGAGCCCGGTGACCCGCAGCGTTAGGACTGAGGCTGATGCATGTGGGCTCTCCGCTCGGTGCTGCTGTTGCGCTCCGCGGCCTGGCGCGCCATGTCGCAGGGACCCGCCCGCCGCCAGCGGCCGCCCAAGGACCCGCTGCGGCACCTGCGCACGCGGGAGAAGCGCGGCGCGGCGTGGGAGCCCGGGGGGCCGAACACCGTGTACCTGCAGGTGGTGGCGTCGGGCGGCCGGGACGTGGGCGCGGCGCTCTACGTGTTTTCCGAGTACAACCGGTCAGTGCGCTGCGCCCGCCCCGCGTGCTGCGCGCCGGGGTCCCCCACGCGTCACCCGTGCGGGATTCCGCTGCTGCAGCCGACAGTGGACCCTCGGGGAGGGGCTGGGAGCTCCGCGGGGTCTTACATCCCACGCCCGTGGGGTTCCCGGAAGCCCCAGCGCCCTCTCTCCAGCCTGGGACGCCGAGGCCCACTTGGCACACGTTGAGCCGTGCGCCCCAACACCGGGGCCTCACGGCTGGCGTGTGGGGTAGCAGGTCGGGTGACGGGGGAAAGGACCCAGTCCCCTGCTGGCCTCGGTCCGGGAGGGTTCCCCACCTGTGTCCTCACGCCAGAAATGCAGTCCAGTAGTAGCACCACCTAGGGATTGGGGGCTTTTTTTTTTTTTCTTTTTCCCCATTTTCTGTACTGTTCAGTAAAACATCCAAACCCGTGGGTGGCAGAAACCCTACAGAGTCCCATCCGAGTATCTTGCGTGTTGTTCGTCTTGCAGGTACCTCTTCAACTGTGGAGAAGGCGTGCAGAGGCTCATGCAGGAGCACAAGTGAGTCAACCATTTTCTTTTGGGGCGGAGATGCTCATGGGGCTTCAAAGCCCGGGTGAGAGACAGGAGTGTTTTTAAAGCAGGAGAGAGGGTCCCCGATCGACCTGGTCTGACCTGTTCAAACGTTCATGTCATTCTTAGGTTGAAGGTGGCTCGTTTGGATAATATATTCCTGACCCGGATGCACTGGTCTAACGTGGGGGGGTTGTGTGGTAAGTATATTCTTTCTGAGGTCAGAGGCTGGAGGGAAGTCTCTGGCATCTAAGCCTGCCTTCTTGTTCTTTTTTTTGCGCCCCCCCCCCCCTCGATCTCCCAAGTCCAGGGGAGTTGGAATTTTCTTCTATACTTGCCCTGTCAGCCACAGCTTGGAAAGCTGTGACTCAAAAGGACAGATCTGAACACGAATGCTGCTTCCAAGCATTGTCATCTACTCAGTTTATTGAGCTACTGGACTGGAGATACGAGCCAATGAACTGGAGGGGGTAGTGGGTCATGGTGAAAGGACACGCATTTACCACTGAGACTCAGCAGCCCCACACAGATACCCACTCTCTGGATTGCCCCATTATTCATGCCCACCAACGAGAGAGGTCAAGATTGTGTCACTGCCAAAGTCCGTAAACTTTGTGACGTGGATAGGAAAGAGTGCAACGCTGAGCCCATCCCGTTCTCCGACCTGAGACCCTTCAGGGCAAGGCAGTGAGGGGCCAGGGCTGCAGAACCTAAGGGCATCCTGGGTGCCTCACTGCCTCGCCCCATGCCCATTCTGGAGGCATCTGAGGAATATCTGATGTCCCCTGCACCTCCAGCAGGAGTCCCTTCTGCCCAGGGCCTGTGATGAGGACAAGTAGATACGGAGCTGGTTAAGTAAGGAGTGGGCCTCCTGGTGGCAGCGGCAGGGCACCTCGATGACACAGCTGATGCTCTTTCCCCTTCCAGGAATGATTCTTACCTTAAAGGAAACCGGCCTCCCCAAGTGTGTGCTTTCTGGACCTCCACAACTGGTGAGTCCCTCCTGACTCAGCGTTCAGAGCCGACCCCTCCTTTTTTCATGTTAGTTACAAGCATTTGTTTATGCAAATTTGTCTTTGGTCCTCCAGAGTTAGCTGGTCAGGGGGTCTTTCAAGTTGGACACCTGAGTCCAAAGCAGGATTAAGTGTGTGACCTTGCACACAAGTTCCTTAGAGCTACCTAAGGCTACTCATCTGTGAGATGGCCGTGAGTTCCATAGGGTTGCTAAGGATTACGTGAAATACATACGAAGCACCAAGTCAACTTACTACGTGTTGGGCACCAAGGAGGCTCACAGGGAATGTTGGCATTTATTTTTATTAAGTTTTAGACCTCTTTATACCTTTCAGGCTAGCTTCTGAACATTGTTCTGCTTTTATACAACCGTCACTGCTTCTTCCTTTGTCTTTTGTAGGAAAAATACCTAGAAGCTATCAAGATATTTTCTGGCCCATTGAAAGGAATAGACCTGGGTATGTTCCTGAGTGTGACTCCTCATTGGCCATTTCTTTTTTCTGTATACCCCAGTCTCCCAAACTAGAATCCATAAAGCTTGGACTGAATTAAACCTTAAAACCAAGTGTTTCATCAGTGAGATGAATTTTGAAAATAATGCCTGTTGTAATTTCTGTGCCCCCTCGTCATGCCCCCAGATACAGGTTAGAGATGGTTCTCAGTCAGACTGCTGCGCTGGGCTGGGAGGCACGCAGCTTCTCCCCAGGAAGAGGAGGACGGCAGGGCCCGATCCTCAAGTACCTCCCCGGCTTGTCAATGCGCCTCTTTAGTAGAAACATTGATATTTTACTTCAGCGTGAAGTCCAGTTCTTACAGTTGAGATGATCAAGTCCCTGGCCTCACGATGCCGTGTGTTAACTTACGCCTCTTAAATTTGAGAATTGGTTTCATTTAAAAAAACATTTTTTTTAAACAGGTAGTGATTATGTTTTCTATTTAGCACAGTAAATATTAACGGCTGATGAAAATATATGGGTGCTTCTTGCCTAAAAATGGTCATTTATTCAGAGATTCTGGGTTCAGTGTAGATTCCCAGCAACATTCCGGGGTAAATCGGTTGCTTGTGGCCGGTGATCTGGAAAGCCCGTTTCCCCCCACCGCAGTCATTGTCCTTGGTCTTTCTCACGCAGCTGTGCGGCCCCACTCGGCACCAGAATATAAGGACGAAACCATGACCGTCTTCCAGGTTCCCATATACAGTGAGTGCGTGAGTCCCATTTCCCAGCAGGAGGGAGGGACGTAGGTCCCAGGCCAGGAAAACGTGGGGTAAAGCTAGAAACTGCTGGAATGTTGATTGGCTCTGTATACCTAGTATTGTGTTTCTGAATATGATTAGGAAATTTAGCTGAGGAATTAAGACATGGTTCCTGCCTTCAGGGAGCTTAGGATCTTACAGACAGACATGTTTAGCTCCCGCGTAACGATCGTGGTTACACTTAGGATGTCCTAATCAGACAGTGTCAGAAAGTGGGTGGTTCTCAGAAGTGCGCATTTATTCCCTGGGGTTTACTTGCCGCAGATGTAAGCACCCCTCTGGGGAGAGGATGCTGAAGAGGCTTTGCACTGGTAACCTTTTCTGTGAATACTAATGCTGATAGAAGTGTTGTGAGCGGGTCACAGGGTCCCAGGAAACTTCGCAGGCCCCAGGGCTGGATGGTGTGGTTTTAACTTAGGGACACAGAGACCCTGCCACGTCCGTGTTGTCCGGGAGTCTGGCCAGTCACACTGCACGCCAGGTTTTACCAGTTGCGAGGAGAACAAAGGACCCTGGGGACATTTCTTTGACACTTGTCTGATCCCTCCCAAGTGCTGAGGGGACACAGATGAGAGCCCCCCAACAGGGGGCAGGGGCAGAGGAGTTGGGCGCTGGCCAGGAGACAAAGCCTGCCCGGTGCCTATGGTGGAGGGGTCGAAGGGGGAGGGGAGGGAGGGGAGGTGTGTCTCGGGCAGAGGCTGCCTTGGTGGGGGAACAGCGGGGCTCTGGCCGGGAGCTCACCCCAGGGCGTGGGGTTCGACTGTCTCCCCTGCCTACCAGGTGAGCAGAAGTGTGGAGGGCGCCAGGCATCCCCGAGCCCAGAGCGACTCAGTCCAGGGCGGTCTTTGGATTCCGGATCCTCTGAAAACGAGCTGCACCTTGCAGATGGTAACACTTTTTACACAGAACAGTGCCCCTATCCAGAGCATGGTTTTCTTCATCGCTGCCCTTCATGCCCCGCGTTGGCATTGTTTTCCCACGAGGCCCGTATCGGACACGTCCGCCGCCTCGGCGTGCTGTGGGACTTGGCCCGTGGGGACAGTGGGGAGGGTTGCCGTGAGGGTGGCAGTACGGAGCCCTGGGGCCGACCCCCAGTGCTGGCTGGGCCCCAGACTTCGTGTTCGGTTTCCCCAGAGGAGAGCAGGGCCTGGCAGATTGGCTCATACAGAGGCTTTCGTGTTTTTTCTTTAGCGCAAAGGACTTTTTCACGAATGCAGAAAACTGCTGAGCCGACCACTCGGGTCGGTGAGCAGATCGGCCCCTTTTCCTCCAGAAGGACAGCCTGCTGAGAAACGGAGTTTAATGCCAAGCTTAGATGTGTGGGAGGACTGGGACTCCTTCAGGGGGCTGTGGTCCCGAGTCGGGCAGGGCTGATGCGTTCCTGCTCCTGCCTGGATCGTGTCTGTCTGTCTGACCAGGAAGGGGCTGACCCCGGAGCCGTCCTCCCTGGGATGGCTCAGCTGAAGGCCCACAACCGCGTTTTCTCTGCAGGCCCGTTGGCTCTCCTGGTGTTTCATGCATGCTTGTTTATAAAGCACATTACATCTTACTTATTCTCTCTCCTGACTGTGTGGGTAAACTGTGTCATGTTTTAAAGCATTTCACTAGCCCGTTCTAAACCTTTTCCCACTGGCGGTTTGCGTTTTCTATTCACTCTGACCTCGGGTGTGAGTAGGAAAAAGAACAGGTCTGCTGGGGAAAGAACACCAGTGTTTCCTCTGACCTTTATGCGGAACTGTCATGTCCATTTAATTTGGCACCGAATTAGACTTCAGACGATCGTCGGTCTGTGAAGCCCATAAATCTTCCCATTTGCCTTGTTACAATCCGGCTTGTTTTTCCTCAGGTATTGGCCAGAAGAAGAGCATCAGGGACCCCTCCTTGGTTGTAGCTTTCGTCTGTAAGGTAAGCAGGTGCCCGTCTGGTGGGCTTTCAGCGAGCGTGTGACGGGGACCCTCGGTTAGTTCCCGTCCAGCGATTTCAGAGCCAGCGGCTCGGAAGTCCCCTGGTTTACGTTTGCCCACAGTGGGCCGCCTTGCACTTGAGAAATGGAGGCGGCCTTGTTTGCCTTCAGGTGCGTCGGGCCTTCATTCATACTCCGTCTAACTCCGTTTTACTTTCTATCCTCTTGCCAGAGCTGATCAGCCAGTAGCATCAGACTCGTTTTCATGTTGGCTGGCATTCGGCATTCCCTGGGTCCGCAGATCTGAAGTCGGTGCAATTCTATGGAAATTCTGTTACTGTAGGGTGTTTTAAAAATTGGACCAATGGCCTGGCTTTAATCGGGCTTTGCGCTAAAATAGGATTATCTGCGGCGAGGCTCTACGTTGTCATTTTGTGGGCAGTGATGATTTTTTGAGGAGTAATGTTGACTTTAAGGTATATTTGCAGTTCTTACCCAGATGATCGCACCCACCGGGGAAAACCCTTCCGGAAGGTCAGCAGTAATCATTATTAGCTGCAAGATCATTATCTCGCCTGTCGCCGTATTTCAGTGGTAGTTTTTATGAAAGTGAAGGACAGTTGTCTATAGGCTTGTTCCATGTATGTTTCTGAGTTTTTAGGCAGCAAAATGATTTTCCAAGTAGGTTTCTCTGGTCATCTGTAATTGTATTAGGTCCCTCCCGCCTTCCTCAGTAGAGGTGGGCTGGCATGTGCTCTGGGTGCCGGGCCACGTGCCCCTGTAAGCCCTGGCTGTCCCCGGCCACTGTTCCCAAGACCCTTTTGTCCCTCCTTGGTCATTCGCTGTGCCTTCTGAGCACTGCTCTCGTGGGTCGGCCTGTGGGCCCTCGCCCCCTTCCAGGCAATATGCTGCCGCTCAGCGGAGGGTTTGGAGGCAGCAAGGCTGACCTAGTCTGAGCTCTGGGGGAGTCAGCGAAAAGAGACCCAGGACATGAGGGCCTGAGACACAGACTGTCCCGGTAGGAGAGCATGGGCCTCAGATGGCTGCCTGCCAGCTCGGGGCCTCGGGGGCTGCGTTCTGCTTCTCCTCTGTGTTCCACATGCCCCGCACCCTTGGGTGGGAACAGTTTCTCGTGGGTTGAGCTCAGCTCATCGGGGAGGGAGGGTTTTTGCCTGCCTTAGGTCTGCAAGTCCCCGTGAAACTTTAAAGCACTTGGTTTCCATCCTGAAACCCATTTGGGTCTGCGGAGGGAACGTTTGGTCACAACAGGCCCGGCCAACATCATCATCTAAAGATGTCATTGGAGCTCGTTGTGTGTGCCTTATATGCACACACTTGAGCTGTAATTCCTCCTCTAGGATAGCATTTGCCAAGCCAGAAAATTCTAGATCCTAGTAAGGCCTGAGGTTCCAAATCAGAGACTTTGCCTTAAGAGTAATTTCCTTTTAAAGATCTAGGGAAGAAAATGAAAATCAACTATAATTTAGTACTCAAAGACTTACTGATATTCTATGTGCTTTCTGATTTTTTTTCGTTATTATATATGAAATAAGTAGATCCTGAAAATACACATTTTCAAGGATGGAATGACGGTCCTGAGGTTTGTGGCAGGATTGTTGTCTGCCGTTCTGACATGAGAAGAGCATATCGGGGATTTTTCATTACAGCTTTCCTCCAGGGTAAAAGCAGTGCCATGGAAGACCGTCCATGCTTTTGTTACCCCGTCATTGCATGGTCGGGGCTGTCAGAGCGAGTGCTGGTCGTGTTCCGTTACCTCCTACACGCGTGCAAGATGGTGGGACAGAGGTGTTTGTCCCCAGGGACACAAAGGAGCCTTTTTTGTTTGACTTGGAAATGGATCGCATTCTATTACATCCCTCACACGTTAACGTGAGCACGTAACGCACCGTGTTTTAAATCACTGAGCTTCTAGTCCTAAAGTATTTCAGAACAGCTGACTTCTTCAGAAGGTAGCATGGAAGGGAGCGTACTTCCTCTCAGAGCTGTACCCGGGCTGCATTTTGAGGAAGGCGGGGTGGCCTGAGAGAGTAAAACCAGAAAGGGGCGCCTGGACGGAGGCTGACGGAAGCCGGGCTTCCTCCCCTCCCCACCACTCTCGCTGAGATGGTGTTTATGTTCTCTTTGTCACAGCTTCACGTGAAGAAGGGAAACTTCCTGGTGCTCAAAGCCAAGGAGCTGGGCCTGCCAGTGTGAGTGTTGGCGGGGGGCGCGTGCTGTTGGGTCTGGGGGCCACCCGCGTCCCTGCTGCATCCCGTCTCACGGGCGGCTGGCCCCTTCTTTCAGCGGGACAGCTGCCATCGCTCCCATCATTGCCGCCGTCAAGGACGGGAAGAGCGTCACTTACGAGGGCAGAGAGGTGAGGCGCCCCGTTGTCGTGATGTTTCGGCAGTGACGGCTGGGGCCTGGAACATGGGTCCAGGCCTCACGTTTGAGGGAAGCAGAGCAGCTCGGATTTCCTCACTGGGCTGAGCGGTACAACGGGGTCTCTTATCTGGACTTGTCCTGCTTGTCCGCGCTGGCTACCTTTGGGCATGTCTGCAGAGTGCCTACTTGGGATTTGAGGGTCCTCCTCCCAACGGATGGGTGCTCTCCCCGTCCTGGAGGTCCGGGCATTGTCTAGCAGCAGACCCTTGAGGATGGACTCTAGGCCCCCGGCCCCAGGGAATGCCACCGTGTTCTTAGCCAGGATGTTTTCTCTGGCGGCTAAGGATGTCCAGAAACGGCCACAGCCCCGAGGGCACCTTGGATGTCCTGCCTGGTTTCGTGGCCACCCTGGGTTTGAGACGCCCCCTGCGAGCCGCCGCCTGGCATACAGAAGCAGAGCATGGGGAGGGCATGGGTGGTGATCCTCGTGTTGGTTTTGCCCTTGTTCGGGGCAGGGGTGGGAGTACGTAAGGGGGGAGGTGTTGACTTGAAGGCCACTCAGTGTGTTTGCTGAGCTGCGACTCTGCCCGGGGAGAGGGCCGTGACCCCAGTGATTTCACAGATTCTGCCTGAAGAGATCTGTACCGCTCCGGAGCCTGGTCTTGCTTTTGTTGTGGTGGAATGTCCAGATGAAGGATTCGTTCAGCCCATCTGTGAGAACGCCACCTTCAAGAGGTAATGAGGGCTCTGGGGGTGGGGGGAGCCCAGCCGGCATCGACAGGGCGTCGGGAGGGGTCCGCCTGACGCACGGCTGCTCCTGGCGCCGAGCCGTGGCCGCGGAAGCCCACGCGTTGAGTTCCAGACTCCTGCCTGGTGGACTTTGTGCGCACAGCCTTGGTAGTGAAGTTAGAAAAGATCGAAAGCCAGAGACAACGTGCAGACTAGAAAACCAGTGGCCAGTTAGAGTGCTAAGTCTAGGACACACTCCAGCACTTTCTTCAGTTCTAATTAATACCCCAGTTGTTATTGGGGTTATTTTTACTTAAGTACGTTTTCTTCGCTTGCCTGTATTGAACTTGTGTGGGTGGGTCTGAAAGTTGTGAGACCGTCTTGGTCGAAGGTCCCCGTTAAGGGATGGACTCTCCGTCTAGGCACAGCTTTCGTCTGCTCTTCTGGTGGCCCCGGTGCCTTGCTCTCCCGTCGCCCAAGACGGCGGACCCGGTGGCAGCTCAGCTTCCATCCTGGGTGGCATTGCCCCCTACGTCGGTGTTTCCATTTCTCTCCCATTCTCAGTGGTTTATTCTCCCTGTGTTTCTCCGGTTCCTAATTTGTGTTTATGATTTGCACGTAGTGCTTTATTCTGCTTATCACAACAGATCTTTTTTGGGCAGCCGTGATGTTTTAAATTCGCGTTGGAAGGTCTTCCTGAGATGGACTTTGTTCTTTCTGGGTGAATCCGGGTCCTGTGGTGGCACAGGCTTCGTGTTTCCATCAGGTCACAGGCAGCAAAGCCGCGTGGAGTGGCTGTGAGCTGAGGGGCGTGTGCGCTGCCGCGACGCTGCCAGGTTTACCTGCACGACCCGTAGACACCTGGCTCTGTGTGGGCGTGTGCGGAGGGGTAGGTAGGAAGTACTGCGTGTGCTTTTTTTAATGGGAACTGGAAGGAAACATCTCAGTGTGTTAGTAAGTGACGACTCTAGACGGGGGAATTACAGACGATTTTAACTCTCCGTGCCTGTGGCTCGGGTCTGCTGGAAGGCAGATGGCCAAGGTGCGACTGCAGGTGCCCAAAACTCACAGGGGAAGGTCCTGTGAAAGTGAAAGCCGAGCTCGTGCTGGGAAGGCCCAGGGAGCAGCCCCAGAGCCTGAGCACCAGAGAAGCCCCGATGTGGCACGCTGATGGGCTCAGACGCTGTGGGAGCAGCCCGGGCACAGCCTGGCCTGGGCGTGGAGGCCGGGGTCACTGCAGGCCCTGAGAGCCGGCCGCGCGGTGCCCTGCCCTGGCCGCACGGTCCCCGTTTGGGAAGGTTCTGAGTGTGCATCTCTGTGCAGAGCCCAATCGCGCTCCTCTTCCCTTCTGCCCAGGTACCAAGGCCATGCCGATGCCCCCGTGGCGCTGGTGGTTCACATGGCCCCACAGTGTGTGCTTGAGGACCCCAGATACCAGCAGTGGATGGAGAGGTAGGACGCATTTCCCCGTCCTCCCCTGGGTCCCCTTCCTGCCAGGGCTTCTCCCAAGCAGCCGCTCAGTAGCTCCGAGCCGCCGCTAGGGGGCGCCGTGCGCGCGCACTTGCTGCTGGTGTCCAGCCTCCGCCCTCCCTGCCCAGTGTCCACTGGCTTCCCGCTCCGCAGCCTGGTCCTAAAGTACAGAGTGACGCCCTCAGTTTCCAGGGTGAAGGCAGGGTGTCGACGACTCTGCAGCTCATTCCGTCTCCTCTCCTCCTCCCTCCCACCCTGCGAGGCAGAGGTGTACCAGTGTTCAGTGGAGAAGTCACCCTGCCTTTACCCCGGGGCCCCTTGGGCCAAGCTCAGTGCCAGGTGGGAGTGTTCGAGTTCCGCCTCCCGCCTGCTCCTCCCAGACGCACCCGTGGTCCCCCGCAGGCTCTTCACCCCTCCCGGCCTGCCTCCCTCCCTCCCTCCCTCCCTGGAGGGCACGAGTCTTAAGGAGCCTTAGGATGCCTCTGCTTCTCCCTCCCCGTACTGCTACTCCACTTTGTTCCCAGTGCCTGGCTGGAGGCCCCTGACCTCTCAGCCTCGGGGTTCGTCCGGGGCTCCTGGCAGCACACGCCGGGGCGTGTGAATCCGGGCCCGGGCTTGGAGGCAGAGGGCCGGGGCGGCCGGGGATTCTGAGCCCGCACTTACTCCCCAACCCCTCCCTCCACCTTCTTTGCCCCCAGTGTCACCCCTTTGGTGGACGTGCGCCCTAAAGTCTCCCGTGAACATGCTCTCTTTGCCGTAGGTTTGGGCCCGACACCCAGCACCTGGTCCTGAACGAGAGCTGCCCGTCCGTCCACAATCTCCGCAGCCACAAGATCCAGACGCAGCTGAGCCTCATCCACCCCACCATCTTCCCCCCGCTGGCCACCCCCCAGCGCCAGGTAGTGTCCCCCGCGGTCCCCTGGCCTGGTGCCTCGCCTTCTCCTTCTCTCCACCAAGCGCATCTGTGTCTTCCAGGAGGAACACGTCGCCCTCCCTGTGCCCACAGTCCGGGGCGAATGTCTCCTCAAGTATCAGCTCCGTCCGCGGAGGGAGTGGCAGAGGTCTGTGCGACTCCCAGCCGATGGAAGGGTCTAGATCGGGGGTGCCCAGCTCTTCTCCGGAAGGGCCCGGCGGTGTGTGTCCCAGCTGTTGAACTCTGCCCCTGCCGCGGCGGACGGGGCCTCGGGTCCAGGGAGTTCCCCAGCAGGGTTGTCTTCGCTGGAGGCTGCTCTGGTCGGGGTTGAGGTGGGAAGACGAGGCCAGCAATGATTCTTTCCTAAAGGTGTTTTCCCTCACGAAAACTGTGAGGGGGATCCGTTGTTTGACAACAAAGAACAAAGCATTTGATGGAGATTAGGCAGCTGAGATCCCACGATTCCCTCCTCCAAGACAGGAGATAATGATCGTTAACATTTTGTTTTTTGAATCGGACCACGGGGGGAATAATAAAAGACAGGCCCGTCTTTTCCTGAGTCATGACTCGTCACGTAGCCTTCAGGAACGAGGCTTTTCTGGGTGGATGTTTGCTCATTTCAGATATTTCTAGGTTGTTGTCTTAATGAAGCGGGAAATGCTTCGTGTGGGTCTCAGTGGAACTCTGTTCCCTAGGGCGATTCTCAGGCGTGGGACTGCTGGGTCGGGGTGTGACCCAATCTGAGGCCTCTGCCCCCACGTCCGGCCAGTCCCCTTGTGGACCATGTGTCCAGTGTGCATCTGGAACAGGTCGAAGCTTCCTGCCCACTGTGCTGTGTCTGTGTGGCTGCAGCTACATGAGAAGGCGCGTGTGCTGACTAGTTGGGGTTTTTGAGAGATCCCAGTGTTGCATGATGGGGACCCCCAGGTGTGGGCTTGGGACTTCGGAGCCTGCTGTCCGCGTCTGCACAGGTGGTTCGCAGACCTTGACTAATGAGCCTGGCATGATGCCCAGATCCTTCTTTTCCTGGGAGCACGCATCCCAGGCCTCTGGGGAGCGTAGCGCCCAGCCAGGGTGGAGAGCCGCTGATCTGCGGCCGGCCTCTCCTTTTGCCCGGACCCTGTGAGCATCGGGGCCTTGCTAGAGACAGCCCCGGGCTGCAGCCCCGTGGTGCCGGATCAGGGCCTGCATTCCACAGGGTTCTTGGGATGAGCTGTACCCACACTCGTGTGGGAGCCACTGCTCTCGGGCCAGGCTGGTCACATAGGACCGTTTGACCCTCCTCCCCTCCCTTCCTCGGGCTCCCAGGGGACATCAGGCCACGTCTGGAGACATTTGTTGCTGTTACAGTCTGGCAGGGGATGCGGGTGCTGGTGGCATCCGGTAGGCAGAGGTCAGGACCCCGCTGGATGTCAGTATTGCCAGGATCGTCAGATTCTGAGCTGAGATGTCCTGAGGGACCAGAGCTGTTCAGAACGTGCTCCGAGACCCCCACCTCGCTGAGAAGGGTTCCGCACGGTAGGAGAACAGGACTGCCCCGGGCTTGCTTCGTCTTCCGTCTTGATTTGGAGAACTTTCGGCAGATTGTGTCCATAAGTTGGTTCTGGATATCCAGATGGGTGTGTGCTCGAGGCCACGTGCCTGCTTTGGTCACTGAGATGCCGTCCTCCCTGCAGGGATGCTGTTATTGTCTGCAATCCCGATGAGTTCATCGCTGAGGCCCTGGAACTCCCCAACTTCCAGGAAAGCGTGCAGGAGTACCGCAAGGCCGTGCAGGCCGGCCCAGACCCAGCAGGTGAGCGGGAGACCCCGGAGCTGCCTTCCTCTGCGGGCCGCTGCCCTCCTGGGGCTGTTTTTGGAGCACTCAGGAGAACCACAGCCTGGAACCGTCTAACCAGGCCTAGTTCCGTGACCCAGCGCAGCTTTTTTCTCTAAACACACCCGTGCCCGCTCCTGCTTGCCTGCCCTCCCCACCAAGACCAGTTCAACCTGAGCGTTAAGCGACAGCGCCCAGCCCTTGTGTGGCAAGTATGCACCGTGGGCTATGGTTCTGGGCGCTCCTGCAAGACCCTGGAAAGAACTTTGGACCGGGCCTTTGCCAACACGGGATCTGGTCCTGGCCTGGCTAATGGGGAGCCATGGCAGACCTGGCCATGTCCCTCACCTTGCCGGGCCTTCGTCACCCCATCAGGAAAAGCCGTTGGGGAGAGCTCTGGGACTGCTGCTCCAGTAGTTGGCTTTTCAACTAGTGCTAGAAGCCGAGAACTCCGGACTAGAAAGCGGGGAGTGTGAATGCAGCTGGGTGGTCTTTCCCTCAATGGCAGGTTCTTCGGGGAAGTCTGTGTGGGCTGGTGTAGAGCCTCCCCTCTCGTGGAAGGGGCACATCAGGTCTCTCTGGACTCTGGTCCTGGCTCTGCCTCTTCCCCTCGGGAGGGCTGACCCCCTGGGCCTGTTTGCTCCCCTTTAAGCCCGGGGTTCCTCCCAGCAAGGTGGTATGGCGCCTACAGGAGGAACAGGTCTGGTGGTAAGGGCTGGACACCAGGCAGACATCAGCCCCTTGAGCTAAATGATTTGTAGCCTGAAGAAGTGCCCTTTGTGCTGTGAAAGATCTAGAGAAGGTTTCCAGAAAGAAAGGCCGTGGGGTTTATTTGCTGGGCCTTGCAGACGGCCACTTAACCCCCAAACAGCCCTGGGCCCTGCCTCCAAGGAGGTCCCTACAGAGGACCCCTGCCAGGTGGGACCACTGGCCCCTCCTGGGAGGCAGGCCCTACCCCTCTCATGAATGCTGTCCCTTTGTGTAATGGACCCTTCTACCACGTGTTTTCCACAGAGAAGAGAACCCAGTATCCAGAAATCGTCTTCCTCGGAACGGGCTCTGCCATCCCGATGAAGATCCGAAACGTCAGTGCCACGCTTGTCAACATAAGGTACTGCTGCTGTCCCAGAAGCCCTCCATGCACGGGGGGCACACGGGTTCCCCCCACCCCCACCCCCCCAGCCCAGGGCCAGTTTGAAGACGCAGCCGGAGCACCCAGAAGGGGAGTAGTGGCGGTTAATGCCTTTGATGGTTCCCGGGAACCCCCAGACTTCATTCCTTGTTCTGTCTGTTGACAAAAACAGCCCGCTCCGCCGTGGGCCGTGCACCTTGCGAAGAAATGATGTCACTGAATTTTCACAGTGGGCCTAGGAAATCGTGATTAACTCATTTCCTTGATTGCTAGACTAATGTCCCAAGAGGTTACTAGTTCCCACAGCTGGTCAGGGGCAGACCCAGAGTGTGAGTTGGTGTCTGTTGGTGTCTACACCGCTGGCTGGGCCGTGCTCTAACTGGTGACCGCCGGTGCGGGGGGGGACAGCTGCGGGGGGTGTGCGTTGGTCTCGTGATCAGCCCCCGGACTGCCGGTGGGTTTTGAGGGATTCTCTTGGGTTTCCTGGTGTCCTTGCCCCCAGAGAGGTCAGCCCGGGTCCCCAGCCATGTTCACGTCTGCAGGAAGTGCAGGCTGGCTCTGAAATTTTGCTTTGTCATCTCGGATGCTGGCAGTGGAGGGTGACCAAGCAGCTAACGCGCTTGTCGCACATGGCGCTTAGAAGTGCACCCCACTAGCGGAAACACCCCCTCTGGGGGACACTCCTCTCGCCGCTGAGGACATGCAGTGAAGCGGCTCGGCAGGCCCGGCCTGTCCTCCCTGGGGGCTTGACGAGGGCAGCAGGTGCACAGCCGCCAGATCTCCCGTGTCCGCGCCCGGTGCCTGATGCCCGGATCACCCACAGGGGCGGTTGCCACGTTCCCTTTAAACAACCCGAGGTGTATCCTTGGGGCTGTGGTTTTTGCCCTCCCGTTCCCCAGACTGGGTGCCGCCGTCTCTGTGGCTCTGGGGACTCCACATACGTTTAGGGGCTTCAGGGTTCCGAGGCCAATTAGTCCTTTTGAATAATGAGCTTGGATGCCGGAAAACGGCCTTCGGGTTTAGAGGAGCTTCTCGGAATGAGCACGAGGGGTTCTGGAAGACGTCGGAAGCGCAGAGCCGCTTCCTGCTCTTCTCGCTGAAATGCAAACCCTCCAGACCTCGAAGCCTTGCCTGGCGGCGTGACTGTCGCTCTTGTCCACAGCCCTGACAGGTCGCTGCTCCTGGACTGTGGCGAGGGCACGTTTGGGCAGCTGTGCCGTCACTACGGAGACAAGGTGGACACGGTCCTGGGCACCCTCGCCGCTGTGTTTGTGTCTCACCTGCACGCGGATCACCACACGGTGAGCGACAGCGGATGACGGGGCCCCAGCGGACAGCAGGGGCTGCTCGGGCGCCGGCTTTTCCTCTTGCTAGTGCCATCACTCAGCTGGGGGAGCCTCCTCGTCCCTCCAGGCGCCCCGCTGTCCCGCAGCAGTGAGGCCTTGGCTGGCCTGCTCTGAGGGGACCTCAGCCGGAGACAGGAGGCCTGCCGTCCCCGGGCTAGCTGGGTCCCCGGTCCCTGCCCTGGTCACACGGCCCATGGCAGCGCTGGGGGATGGTGGCCGATAGGGAGGGAGGACGATTCCAGAACCCGGACGCTGGGCGGAAAGCTGACTTTGACTGTGGCTCACGCCGTGTCCCCTTCCCCTCCCCGCCCCCACAGGGCTTGCTCAATATTCTGCTGCAGAGAGAACGGGCTCTGGTGAGTGTGGCCCTCGATCTTCCTGACATTTGAGTTGGGTGGCTTGCACGTCTGCAGCCACACCTCCTGTCGCTCGGAGCCGTTCTTGCTGTGGACTCAGCAGCTCTGGTGTCCTTGTCTCAGGCGTCCCTGGGGAAGCCGTGTCCCCCGCTGCTGGTGGTGGCCCCGACCCAACTCAAGGCCTGGCTCCAGCTGTACCACAACCAGTGCCAGCAGCTGCTGCAGCACGTGAGGTGAGCGACGGCGCCCCGACCCCCGCCGGCGCCTTTCCGGGGGGTGGGGGAGACCGGCGGCCGGCGCCTGCTTCCATACAGGTCTCTTCACCGCCCTCTTTGCGATTCTGTTCTGGTCCTGAGATTGTCCGTGAAACACTCTGGGGCTGAGTCCCCGAGCAGTGGCTGGCACGGGGCTGGCCCCTCCCATCCCGGGGTGGTCTGTCTGTCTGTCTGCCCGGGGTCTATCCCGGCCTGTGGGGCGGGCCTCCGCCTGCCCCCACAACGGGCAGTGCCCACCCACCAGGTCCCTTGCCACGGCCTGGAGGGCTTGGTTTGGCTCTTTTTAATTGACTCCTCTTTCCTCTAAGTGACGGGTTTGTGTTTCTTTATAAGGAGTTTGGAGCTCTGCAACCAGACGCTTGAACTTGGAATCACGTTAAAAAAACTCTTTCATGTTTACTGTTGAATCGTTGTTGTGTCTGCCCAGCCTGATTCCTGCCAAGTGCCTTCAGAAAGGAGCGGAGGTCTCCAGCCCCGCCGTTGAAAGGCTGATGGGTTCGCTGCTGGAAGCGTGTGAGCTGGCCGAGGTAAGGGGGCACCCACAGGCGGGGGGTGGCGGTGGTGATGGGGGCTCGGCTGCACAGCCGCTCCCCCGCTACCTCAGTTTCAGACCTGCCTGGTGCGGCACTGCAAGCATGCATTTGGCTGCGCGCTGGTCCACACGTCCGGCTGGAAAGTGGTCTACTCCGGGGACACCATGCCCTGCAAGGCCCTGGTCCAGATGGGTGAGTAGAGGCAGCAGACCGCGAGGCCGTCCCAGCAGGCACATGGGGCCGGGGCAGCTCGTGCAGCGTGTCTCAGGCACGGGCTCTGCTCCACTGGCCGCACTCGTTACTCCCTAGGGAAGGACGCCACCCTCCTGATACATGAGGCCACGCTGGAAGACGGCCTGGAGGAGGAGGCCATGGAAAAGACACACAGGTAGGGGAGAGCCCTGAGCCGCAGTGACCTGCTCTGTTCCCTCCCGGGTGACACATGGAGCAGCCTGCATCAGCCCTGCGGGGACACACTGTGCTCTCTGGTGACAGTGACAAGAGGCCAGCCTGCTTCCTGCTGAGGCCGTGGGGGTTTCTGAGAGCACTCCCGGTGCGCTGGCGTCAGGGAACTGCCCGGGGCGGATATGGGCTTTGCTAGGATGAGTGTGTGTTGTGCCCCCCTCACGCCCCAGCCATGAGGAGCCGCCTGCCTGTTCCCTGCTGCCCTCACTGACGGGCGGGGGTCCGCCAGCGCTCGGTCCAGGCTCCATCTGGGGGTGTGAGTGAAGACTCTGGTCCATATGAGAGTTTGTGTCGGCCAGAGACACGGCCTTCCCAGGGTGCCCAGGGGAATCTGGGGGCCGGGGTCTTCCCTGTGCTTGGACATCAGCCTCACGCGGCCCCTCTGTTGGCAGCACCACGTCCCAGGCGATTGGCGTGGGGGTGCGGATGAATGCGGGGTTCACCATGCTGAACCACTTCAGCCAGCGCTATGCCAAGGTGCCCCTTTTCAGCCCTGACTTCAACGAGAAAGTGGGGATCGCCTTTGACCACATGAAGGTCTGTGCCGCGTGGGCCGGGGGGTCTGGGGTAGAGACTGTGCTTCCTCTGCGGGGTACTCGGGGCCAAGGGTCCAAGGGGTCTGCACCACCACCACCGTCCCAGCACGAGCTGGGATGGCAGGGCCCGCTGGAAGTGACTGGGGGACTCGGGCCTGGCCCTTCCCCCAGCCATGTGACTTGTGCCCTAGCACTTGTTGGGGAGACCGTGTGCTCCGCTCTGCTGGCGGGGGGGGGGGGGAGCCAGCCTTGCCCCTCTGGCCCTCCTGCATGAGGGCAGGAGCCGGGGTTTGCCTCTGAGAACGCTGGTTTTCAGTCTGGACTGCCTCTCCTTTCCGGAGGCCCATTCTGTTTTGCCCCTTAGCCGCGAGTCAGGCGTCAGGGCCCTTTCCTCGAGAGGCCTTCCTCCCTCCCCCCGGCCTCATCCGTTTCCCTCACCCGTTTCCCACTACGATCAGCTGCTACGAAGGTGGGCGAGGAGGGAGCTGGTGCCTGCCCCTTGCGCAGCGGGCTCCCTCTGTCCCACTCCCACCCGGCCCCTGGACGCACATCTTGAATCTGGACTCGCCTTCCAGGTGTGCTTCGGGGACCTCCCGACCGTGCCCAAGCTGACCGCGCCGCTGAAAGCCCTGTTCGCCGGGGACATCGAGGAGATGGAGGGGCGCAGGGAGAAGCGGGAGGTGCGGCTGGTGCGGGCGGCCCTGCTGTCCCGGGAGCAGGCGGCCGGCCCTGAGGATGGGATGTCCCCGCACAAGCGGGCCCTCGCAGAGCAGCCTCAGAGCCCACAGAACAAGAAAGTCAGGGCACAGTGAGGGCGCGGGAGGGACCCCGGACTCGGGAGGCCGGCATCCTTCGCATGGCACGGCTCGGCTGGGGCGCAGGGTGGTGTGCACGCAGGCCTCGGCCGAGACCCCCGCACGGGGACGGCCCTGCTGGATGCCTGCTAGGGCCGGTACCTGACATGGCCGCGGGCCGGGAGGCTGCCAGATAGAAGAACGGGGACAACTGGACCTTGGTACAAACCGCTTTTTAAAGCAGTCACACGGAAAAACGGCGTGCCCATGCCTGCTCCAGCCAAGTTACTCGCTCTGCACGCCCGAGGCAAGCCAAGTCCGGGAACACTAGGTCGTGGACAGGACTCCAGGAATAGCCTTTCCAAAGACAACACAGGGACGAGGCCACCTGGAACCTGAATGCTCTGCTTCATCCCAGTGCCCCCGCCGAGCTGGTGTGTCCCTGCCCTGCAGGGTTGCGCTGCCCGGTACCCAGTGTGACCTGCAAGCCAGCTCTGATCGCGGCGACGACCCGGGGAGCTGCCATCCCGCCGTAGCCTAGTTTCTGACCGAGTCAAGCCACGTCAGCTGTGCCCCGGCAGCGGCTCAGGAACAGCCACGTCTTCCCACAGTCCCAGGGGGAGGTGGAGGCCACCTATGTGCTTTGCCCCAGGGCGAGAACAAGACCGTGGGGAGAGTTGGACGTCAGGCTGGCCAACTCTTGCCCTCCTTTTGGGATTTGACAACACTGAGGTTAGTGTATGGAAATGAAATCATCTGATTAACTTGGTACTTATTTGTGAGAACATGGAGCTTTAAAAGCTCAGGTGATGTGGAAGACAGACTGAGGCGTTAGCCTGGCCCAGCCGTGACCTCCGATGTCCTCCTGAGGGGCACCTGCATGGACGCGTGTCCCCAACAAGCTTCTTATCAACACACGAAGTTAGGCCACGCTCAGGGATAATAAACCTATTTTAATAACATTACTTTCGACAACTATTTGTACATGTATTTAAAGGTAACTTTCAACCCCTGGGCTCCCTTACAAATTGGGGACATACGCGTCCTTGCCAGGAAGTGAGCAAAGCTGTTAACATCCAAAGTTGGCGAATCCCATCCGGGCAGGGGTATCTTACACTGTGTGGGGAAAAATAACTAAGCCTTTAAATTTCTCATTGTACACCTATACATTGCTTTAGTTTGGCTCAAATTAAACAAATATAGATTTCATATATACAAATATTATATCCTGTATAGGTATATCATCTATTTTAAAAGGATAAAATTGGAAAGTTTGACTTGGCATGCATGACCCGAATCTGTCTCTCACTCCCTCAATCCCAAAGTGTGACTGGACTCCCCGAGATGCCATGGAACTCCCGGAGGGGGAGCGTGATGACCCACGGCTGAGCGAGGCCCGCCACAAGGCAGGGCCAGTGGCACCAGCCTCGTATCCCCTCAGGCTGCCTTACTGTCCTCCACGTGCTCTGGGAAACATTTATTGCTAGTCCCTGTGGCCAGCCGGAGGGAGAGGCAGGATCCGGCCCCCAGCCTCTGGGAGCCTGGGGGCTGGAATTACTGTCAGCAGAGGTTGCTGTGGGGTGCGGGAGGGACCCTGCGCCGTCCAGACCCCCTCCCGATCATCTTTAAATTCAGAAGTAGAAAAGGAGAAGGTCCTGACGGGAGCGCTCAGTCCCAGGGTCGGAAAAAGTCAAACTGTTAGGAATTGAAACAGGTTTTGTCTTTAGCCATTGACTTTAGAGCCCACGCAGTAAGGGCGGCCTGAAAGATTTTTACACGGGCTGGCCCCCTCCCCTGCGCCCCCACCCCAGCTTGGGCAGCGGGCCTTCTGGGATCCAGACCTCGTGCGCTGCAGGGGAGAGGTACCCTCCTCCCCCACTGGAGGCACGAGGTGTCGGAGTGTTCGAGCCCGGGCGGCAGCCGCGGGTGGACCCCGGCGTGCCGACCCTCCTGCACACCGCCCCCTTCCCCCCACCAGCCCACACCCGCAAAGGACCTGACACCGAGGCCCTTGGGCGGAGGGGGCGCCGCTGGGCGTGGAGGCTAAAGTGGATCAAAAGAGGCACAAAGTCAAAAGGCAAAGATCAAACAAAAGGCCAGAGTCACCACCCCGAGGGAAGGAAGGAAGTCTGCACCCGCACGGGCCACGCAAGCCGGAGGGGACCCGGAGCCGCACAGCTGCAGCCTGGCGAGCCCGGGACGCTCCGGGGCGGGGCGTGGTGGGCGGGGCCCGGGTATGTACACGCGGGGCGGGGCGGGTCAGAGGGCGGTGCTCTCAGACTCCTCCTCCGAGTCCCTCTTCTCTGTCACCGAGTGTCGCCGAGCGTGCTCCAGGGGGCTCAGGCGGAGCGGCGGCCCGAGCTCTACGTGGATGGAGGGGATGTCAAAGTGGACGAGATCTGCAAGGCGGCAGAGAGAGAGGCGGCTGAGAGCGGCGGGAGGGCGTGGTGGCGGGGTCCCCGGCTGGCGCGTCCCGGGGCTGGCGGAGGCAGCCTGGCGCAGGGTCGGGTTGGGGTTGGGCTGCTCTGCTCCCGCTCACCCCGTGAGCGCGCAGGACCAGAGCACCCCAACCCCATCCCGCCCGGGACGTCCAAGGACGAGCGCTGCGACAGCTCCCGCGCCACGTAATCCGCACACCCTCCGGCTCCATTCCCGCTGGGGAGGCCGCTTTCAGGCCGGGCCTCAGGGAGGGAGGGTAGGAGGCAGTGAAAAGCACCCCTGTTCTCCAAGTCCATGAACCACCGGGGGAGGCCCGGGGGTTGGGGTGGGGGGATAAACAACACATCGCGGCACCGGGGCAGCTGCTCCCCTCCCAGAAGATCCTCACTGCAGGCACTGAAAGGACTTTCTAGAGATGGTTAGGGAGATTGCCCGAGGCAACAGAGCTCAGCATCTGGGACCCCAGACTTCTGCAAGATGGCAAAGACTAGGCCATTCCTTACAGCCGGCTGCTCTAAGGCAAGGCCACAGAGGAGGGGTGGGAGGGGCAGTGCTGACCCTGTGGACGTGGGGGAGGGGACCCCGTGGGAGGCGGTGGGCCCCCAGAACCAAGAACCCTAACGTGTCACTCCCTCCTTGGCCTACCTCGTTTCTGGCCCTACTTAGCCTCGCTGTTCTTCTGCGGACCCAGACAATGGGGGTGGGGGGTGGTGTTCTCAAAACAGGGGCAGCCCTGGGTCAGCCTGGGGTGGGTGGGCTGGTTTCTTAGTCTTAAGCTTTTTTTTGTAAAGTCAACATTCGAGCCCAAACATACCGTACCAAGTGGACAAACATTTGGACACTGCACTAGAAGACACACAGACATGGGAGCTGTGGGACAGAGGTCCTTCTGTCACCAACCCCCCCACCCTCAGCCCCCAAAATATCATTCCTGTCTTCATCTCACTGCTTCAGCACAGAGTTGGCGGTCCCAGGCTCGGCTCTGCCAGTGACGATCCTCCTGCCTCGGGGTACAGCTACAGCAGCCCTTTCCGCTGGGGCCACCTGCCCTGCAGCGTTCGCTCCTGCTGTTAGGGATTTCAAATCCCTTCATGCAGCCAGTGCGGCCTCCGGCGGGTTTACCTTCCCTGTGGCCCAAAGGGGCCTCCCAGAGCAGACGACAGGTTTGACCTGGACCTATCGGGTCCAATCCTGGCCGTTCCCTTGGGCCCCTCGGGGAAGGCAACTCAGTGGCCAGGGAGCAGGATGGAGGGAGGAGAAGCCCCCACTCTCGGATCAGAAGCGTCTGGAATGAGAGCTGTGCGTGGGTGGGCAAGGGACGCCTTGTGCTGTGCCTGCCCCGTCTCCACAGGATCAAAGGGTTAGCGGCTTTTGTGGAGGCTCTGGAGGGCGGGAACTGGGGGAAGGGGGTTCCTCCCCTGGTTTACTCTGGCCGCCCCAGACTGTGACAAGAACACCTGATTCCCTCCGGCTTCTCTCCTGCTTGTCCCTTGGTTTTAATTTTGAACATCGGCTCCCTGTGGCCGGAGAGCAGGCAGAACCCAGTATAAATGCTCCCCCAATACTGAGAGAAGAGGCAGCCGGTCCTAGGCCCTGGGGGACATAAACTCAGAGGACTGAATCCTACCACCGTGGATTCTTCAGGACTTGCCCGCTGCTCAGATCTGAGGGAGCAAGTTCGAGCCCACTTCGGAAAGGGGGGGTTGGCCAGGATGACCTCACGGCTGCAGGGAACCCGCTCCCGACCCCGCAGCGGAGGCCTGTCCCCTGGGCTGGGCGGGACCCTCCTGGGGACACTTCTCTAAGCCAAAGTGGATGCAGCAAGCGAGGCTCCTGGCTCCAAACCCTGCGGCGGGCAGTCCCAGGACAGACATGCCACAGGAAAAACAGACCTGGGAGCCCTGTGGTACTAGGCTGAAGGGAGAGGGATGGCGGGGCTGACCCAGGTGCCGGAGAGCCAGAGGAGGGGAGAGCCTGCGAAGCCTGCTTGCGGCCTCCCCATCTCCTAGCGCGAAGCCAGCCGGAGCCAAGAAGGCCAGTGATCCCCCGAAACCAGAGGAGCTCATGGGCCGCAGTATTCCCCCGAGGCCGGGGGGGGGGCAGGCACGGAGCGGAGCTGCCATGCGGGGGGGAGGTCCGAGCCACATGCAGAGCCGAGCGAGCGCCGGGGCCGGGCGAGCTGAGGCCGCTTACCCTGAAATCCCCCTCACACGTATCCACAACCGCGGCCCTCATGTCACACAGCTGCAGGAACACAACGACAGGATTCGGAGAAAGGAATAAACACGATGAAACGAGAACGTGACAATCAACTACACCGAGTATCACAGTCGGGGAGGGGGCAGCAAAGCGTCACAGATGCTGCACCGGCCGAGACCGTGTGGATGGACAGAACGACAGCCTGCTGCCAGAGAACACGACGGACGCACCACGGTGTGGGGGCCGGAGTGCTGTTAGGACTCAAGGTCGGCTGTTCTGGAAGAGCCCAGAGGAAGGCGGGGCTCTCACTTCGGGCCCCCCAGTTTCAACTCCCGTGGTCTTCCCACCTTCTGTTCCTCTCCGGTGACACCCTGTGTCCGATGCTTCCTGCAACCACGCTCCCCGGCAGCCCCTCCCTGCGGTGGCTGGAGAAGTGGGGGCCCTGGTGGGGGGCTGGTGTGTGGGCAGGAGCGGCCCCTCGGGGTGACTCGGGGCGACCCCGAGCTCCTGCTGTCACCCGTGCCCCCTCCCGCGGGGGTTCACGTGGGAAACACGCCTCGCCACCACCGACTACCAGCAGGGAGTGGTGCCGTCGACTTCTGGGGAGAAATTTCCTTAATATTTGATAAGCCCCGGGGCAGACTGTACGTTGGACATGAGTCCCATCCAAAAGCAGAGCAGCCGAACCACCAGAGGCTGCCTGCTCCCCACGATACGGAGATCTCCTGACCCATCCTAAACACACCAGTCGGACGAGCCTCGTCGTGGGCGCCAGGAGCCAAACTCCACAGGCTGGTCTAATCGAGGGGAAAAACCTCACTCTTGGACAAAAACACGGGGGAAGTACGATCCCCATCAGAAATCCCAGGGAACCGACGACCTAGGACCACGCGGCCGGCCCTTCAAAGCGTGTGGGTGGGTGTGTGTGGGCGTGTGCACGTGTGCGGTGTAGGGATGCGGTACGTGTGTAGTGAGGTGTGCCCGTGGGCGCGTGTTTGTGTGTGCGTGGTTTGTATGCATGTGTATGAATCCGGTACTTGTGTGTGTGCAGGGAAGGGGTGTGTCATCTGCGTGTTACGTGCACGTTATCTGGGGCATTTGTGCTGCCCCACCTGCTACTCAGGACAGCCCTGAGCAGACATGGCCAGGCTCTCTGCCACCTGGGGACACGCGGCCCGCTCCCACGACAGGGCACAGGCCAACGCCTTGCCTGCCTCCCTGAACGAGGAAAATGCTAGCCGGGCTTTAGCGGTCATCATGCACAAGCCCCAAGTCTCTCCTGTCGCGTGGTCAGAGTATCTGGGGAGACGTTGCAAAAAACGTCCTTTTTCTCCCACCAGTGAACGGTTTTCGCTCAATGTGGTGTGTGTGTGACTTCACACTTCTATATTTTTGGGGAGGTGGGGGGGAAATAGCTCCATCTCTTATTTTTCAACTTAATACAAGACTAAATTTAGTGGCGGGCTTGTCCAATAAGCTCCTCAAGGAACTAGGGTCCGGTGTCTTTCCTGGAACTGACCCTTCTCTAAATATTGCTGGAAATGCACGTTTCTAATAAGGCTTACTCCATTCACAGGAGGAAATGTCTTTGGTTCTTAGCCTCTGTTCTCAAGATAAGGGTCTGTACCTTTGTAGACGCCGGGACTCTACCCCAGGAGAGCCACAAATGTCTCACCTCGCTTAGATGCCGGCTGGTCTGCGGTCATAACCCAGCCCCCCAGCCTCTCCCGAAGCACTGAGCACCACCTCCAAGTACTCAGTGCTCAACCCCTAGATGGAGAACAGAAGCAGAGCCCCGTGCTGGCGGGCATTCCACTGGGAGAAACCCCCATGAGAAGCCCTTCTGCAGGACAGTCTGGATCCCGGGGCTGCTGTCCACCAGCCTCATGTGTGGTCGGGGAGCTCCCAAGACGATCAGAGAAGCCACACTTGGCACCAGCACAGCCACCTCGGGGCAGACAGACGTGCTAATGGGCAGTGGCACCAAGGATCCCGCCACTGGGCACACCCCACTGAGGTTCGTGGAAAACTGTGGTGGCATCGCGTCTTGGTTACCTGTCGACATGCTCTCCCCGGGGGCCATGCCGTCCAGCACGGGGTGCTCCGTGGACTGCGGACTCGGGGCTGGCAGGCTGACTGTGGGAGGCTGAGGGGGCGGCAGGGTGGGTCTCTGTCGGGGCTTGGGGGTGGGCCGGGATTTGGCTGCAGTGCTCGTGAAGCCGGCAGGGGAGGCCAGGGGAGGGGCCGCGGCCGCTGGGGAGAGCTGGCCAGAGGCCAGGGAGTACCCCTGGGGGTAACTCAGTCCGTAGGGTGAGGGCGTGCTTGGTGGGGTGGGGGACAGGCTGAGTGGGGACGGCTGGCCAGCGGGCTGCTCGGTCACAGCCCCGGGCTGACCGAAGGGGACCTTGGGTGGAATTGGAGCCAGCTTCTTGGAAACTGAAAGAGAAAACACAGGCATACACACTAGGTCATGAAAGGAAGCTGGCTGTCCCCAGGGCCTGCGAGCACGGCCACCGCCCCTTCCCACGAACTGCCACCCCCTCGCCCTAGGCTCCCTGCGCTAGCCACCTGCGAGCAACCAATGCGGTTTTTAAAAATTCACCCCAAACTCCAAGTGTTCACGTCTCCCCATCTGTTCACTAATCTCTCCTCCTCCTCCCTGGATTGCTGCCATGATCTGCACAGCCCTCGCCAGGGTGGAGAACGAATTTCCCGTGCACAGGCCGCGGCTGGCTGCCCAGCGTCCTCTCTTCACTTCCCCATGGTAAAAGGTATCCGGGTACACAGAGGAAGGGGGAGTCGGTGACACGGGGTCCAAGAGGGACGACTAGAGCTCACTTGGCGACACTGGAGCGTGGCAGGACAGGAAACTGACTTTTGGCTGACCATGCCCATGCTGGCTCCAGGATCCCGCGAGAGCCACAGACAACCGAGCTCCCCAGCGACTTCTCCATTCCCCACCCCGCCCGACCCGCCCTGTCCTTCCTCTGAATCTTGGGTACCTGCCTGCCCCGAGTTTTCCTTCGAGACTCGTGCCCTCTGGGCATGGACTGTGCAGAGATGTACTGCGTGCTCCCCTTCTTCGTTCTGCCTTGACCCCCCTCCTTCTGTTTACTTGATCGTGCTACACGATGGCAAACACTTTACACCTTTCACTGACAATGAACTGGTAGGAATGAGCCTGTCCACGGGCAAGCGTTGGGAGACAGCGATCACCAACTTGGGACGATTAAGCGAGGGCTGCCGTGCAGGGCACCAAGTCCAGAAGAATCTGTCTTCTAGATGCTCAAGGCGGCCTCGGGCACTCTCCTCTCCCAGCTCCGCTCCCCCGCCCCGTGGAACAAAGTCTGTTCTAACGATGGCGCGAGCTCCCCAGGCTCTGTCAGTGGGCAGCATGGACAAGGACACGGTCTCTCCAGCGTGGCTTCGGCTCCCTCCCTCACCTTAACCACCCCGCCTGCGCCCTGACAGTCCGTCTGGCCCTCCGCTCCACGAGAGGAAGGACCGCCACGTGGTTGTGGCACTTACACAGCATCGGCATGGAAGAGCATTCCAGAACCATGACCCATTCTACCAGCCCTTCTCAGCAATCTAACCCGAGGACGGGGCAGCCTCTCCCGGCCCCTGCTCCGGGAGCTCCCGGAGGGGGCTGCTCACTCACTGGGAGGGCAGCCAGCGGGGCCCCAGGCACGGAGGCTCCAACAGGCCCTCTCCTGCATGAGCCCGAGGAGGGGAGAAGCAGGGGACAGCACCATGTTCGAGAGGACATTTAGCCCTCCTTGGTGGCGACAGGACTAGGCCAGGACATAAAACTGGAGACACGGTGTGAAAAGACTGAGAAACCTTAAAAACACAAAACAGCTGAGCAAGCATGGTGGGGGTGGTGGTGGTGGCAGCTGGAAGAGAAAGGTGTGCCTCTCACAGGAGGACCCGGAGCTGCCCGCCACCCCCAGGGGGAGGGACCGGGGTCATTCCAGGCCGCGCTCCCTGCTTACCTTCTGACCTGCCACCGGCAGCATCAGGTTGACGGGCCTGGAACCAGAGGCCTGACCCCATCGGACAATGTGGCTTAGGTGTCACCCTACCTCTCGGGGCTGGAGGGAGGCGTAAAGGCTTTTGCACGCAAAGAAGGACAGGAAAGTGTGTCTGGACCACAAGGGTGACCCGCTGCTGCTGGACGAGGGCGCCGGGATGCTGAAGTCCCACTGCCACCATGGTGTCCCAGCTCCTGGGTGCGGAGGGAGTCCCCACATCTCCCCACGGTTCCCTTGAACCATGCGCCCATGTCTGTCTTTCTGCCTGTTGCTCTGCACTCTCGGGGCCCAGCACAGGGCTCTGCACATGGGAGGGGCTCACAACATATCCGCAGGCTGCGCAGGGCATGACAGGGAACTAAGACCATACGGAAGGGCCTGGCACCGGCCACCGCAGCCCAGAGCCAGGGAGCCCAGCAGGGGCCTGTTATGGAGGCTCGGGGGCACAAGGCGAGCCACCCTATTCCATGAAGCCTGGGGCCAAAGCCACACTGGGAAGCTGGAAAGGCCTGACCCGAAAACAAGTTTAACAAGGTGCCACTTTAAGTTGGGAGACTTTGCTAAGGAAGAACGTAAGGAGAAAACAGACAAAAAAGTTTAAGTGCACGGTCTGTGCAGCCCCCCGCTTATGAAATGTCGCCACAGAGTATGTCTCTAGCTCTGGGAGGGTCATTTCAGAGAGAGTAACTGGGCCTCAGGGTGGGTTCCGTGGCAGATTCTGGGTTGGGGGGTGCTCCCGGGTCAGGGCAGAGATTCTCAGGCTTCCAGAAACACTGAAGGCCGGGACTCCTGTAGCGACAATCCCAATTCCCTGCTCTGTGTCACCTTCTAGAAACAATCCCAGGGGTAGGCAGCCGTGCCAGGACCCAGCTTGGGGCGTGGGGCCCCTGCACAAGACCCCAGAGAGCATCTTAAGAGGCGGTGGTAGGGCCCGTCAAGATCCGTGAAAGACACGTGTCGTTGTGGACAATGCTGTGTACAGAGACGTCTCGGGGTCTGGGACGCAATCCCCCGTAGAGCCGACTGAGCCCGCTGTTCAAATGAGTGACACGAGGAGTAAAGACGAAGTGGGCCCTCTTGGAGTCGGTTAACTCCCCAGAGCCTAATGCCCAGCACGGGGATTCTTCACGAAGTCACACAGTCTCTCAGCGTCCATGCTAAGCGAGGGAAAGGAGTGTCCAGGCATCATGACAACTGTCCCCAACCGGAGACCCGCACAAAGGGTCGCAGTGACGTACCTTTCCGGAGAGTGTGCGGGCTCTGGTCTGGGGGCGGCTGGCTGGGGATGGGGCCTGCTTGTGGCCCTGGCTGCGTCCCTGCACCAGGCGTCCCCTGGCTGGAGCCTGGACTTCCTTTCTGCCCGGATCCCGGAGAAAGCTCCTTGCTCTTCGAAGTGCTGGACCAGAAGCACATGAGACGAGAAAACCCCTAGACTCAGGCAGGCATAGCACCAGCCTGTGGGTCGCAATCCCACAAGCTCTGCCGGACCAACCCTCCGTCTGCCCCGTGCCCTTCAGGGATGCTCCAGGAGAGGGGACTGTCCCTTCTTGGGCTCTGGGACCTGTGTTCTGCTCCTACCTCTCCACGCCTCTGCCCTTTGTCTGCCAGGAGCCCACGAGAGCCCCCACTCTGTGTTGTGGGGCCATGGCTCTCAGCTGATTTCCCTGACCTCCACACCACGGCCCGAGCAGCGGGACCAGCCTGCGTATCAGTCCCAGCAAGTAGGACAGTGAACACAGCGCCCCCCCTCACTGTGCTCCCACATACGGCCAGTTCAAGTCCCAGCTCCCCCCCACCCTCCCCCCCAGGCTTAGGGGAGTCAGGGCCCATGGCAGGGAGGGCCTCTGGAGTCCCCTGAATTGAGAAAGAGACACCTCAGGTCACCATGTCCCAAAGGGGATTCATCCTCCACAGCTGCCTTTCTGCCAGGCATTGTCCTAAAGATAGAACACACATTCACAGATAGCCTACTCTAGCCAGAGAACTGGGACAGCAAAGAAATGGCCAGCTCGTCACTCCCCACCATTCCCCGACGCCCCTTCCATGGCAGATGTTCCTAATTGAGCTCCAGAGGTCCCTCCGCCCTGAGCCCCTCAAAGGGCTCTTTCTCCCACTTACTTATGCTCCAGGCAGCCCCTAGTGAAGCAGAATGAAAGCTACCCGTCACCCTTGTCAGCAACCGCCTGGACCCTCCTGCCCTCGGGGATCAGGCATGGGGCTCGGGACCTAAGTCCTTCGCAATGGCTACCTCTTTCCCGCGGAAACAGGCAGAGCGCATTTGTTCCCTAAATTTATCTAGAGGCCCCAAATAGGAAAGAGCTAGAAATCTGCCACCCCGTCCCAGCGGATTACGGCCAGCAGGACTGGGAGGCGGGAACCAGGGCTGGAACAGCAAAATCCAAAGTGTAGCTAGCTTGCACCCATGTGGAGGCGTTAAGGCAACGTCAAGTTCAAGGCTGAGGTAAACTCTCTCCTTCTCAGGGTGAGCTTCAAACCACACTTGGCTAATCCCCGCCACTGAAGCCATTTCATCCTGAGGGGCTGGAAGAGCGACATCTTTCTCTGTTTAATGAAAAACAACCTGGGCGGGGGGGGGGGCGGGGACCTTTCATTCTTCTTCAGGCTCAAAGTCACCAGGCATCAGGTATTACAGCAAAATATCGATCTACTCTTCCCTCCACCTCTGCCACCATCAACAGGTAGTTAAAATCTTAAAAAGAAAACCCGCAACAAGCAAGCAACAAAACTGGCTTCTCACGGGATACCAGCGTCTTCTGCCCCCGGAGAATCTAGGGACCAAGCAGCTGGCCCTTCCCTTCTGCCCACCTGATGCACCTCCCCACCACAGAAACCGCTATTTACCTACTTGGCCTCTCTGCCCCCCCGCCACCCAGCATGGGTGCAGCTGACCCAGTGGTGGGGGCAGTAACTAAAGAGTTCTAGATGGACGTGGCTGGGTAAGGACACATTCAAGGACAGGTTAGTTCTGGTGACACGTGACACAGCGAGCTGGGGTGCGAAGGGGCAGGAAGCAGCGCTCGGGGGCAGAGTCAATGCCAAGCAGGGGAGCAGGAAACAGAGGCTGAGCCTGGCTGGAGAGAGCCACCAGGTCTGCAGGGGGTGGGCCTGGGGAACAAGCCAGAGGGAGGGGAGGGCCTGCCATCCTGGGGTGGGGGGCAGACAGGAATCCAGCAACTGGAGGAAACATCAGCTGGGCTGCGAATGTCCAGAAAACAGAAAAAAAAAAACAAACCCAAAACAATGGAACATGCATCTGTACTGGGAAGAATCCACGTAGGAGGAGAAAAAGAATGGTAGAGGAACACGGGCACCCAAGGGAACGTCTCAGAGCTGGGTACCCCCCAAAAAAGGACAGTATAAGCAAAGGCAATGAGCTCTTAAATACTTTGAACCTGTGGGTGGTGCTCCCAGCCCAGGAGCGACTCTCAGGGTCACCACGCATCTTTGAGATTCTGGAAATACCAGGGAAATCCATCTTGGAGGGGCATTTTTATAGGTCAAATAGCATTGAGCACTGAGAGTCGGCCCTCAGATGGGAAATCAGGACAAAGCCAAGAAGAGCACAAGAAGGGAACCCTTGCGGCAGTTCTCCTACTTGCTCACTTCCTCCTCGTCAACCTCCCTGGTCCACAGCGATCACCCTCTACATCTCTGCTCAACTTGCCCTCCCATACCTGCCTCTCTCGAGGGGACCTGAAGCCCAGCGAGTGCAGAGCCAGGGCCCTTGTCCTCGAGCCCTGAGCTGGAGCCATCAACAACGACCCAAGCACGCCCGCTGCCAGCTGCCCACTCCCGAACGCTGACTGTCCCATTTTTCTTTTATCATTTCCCCATTTCACGGGAAAAATACCTCCTACTCACTAAAGGAAAACAAAAACAAAACCCCTGCAATCCCTTCATGTAGGAAGCTGGTATTTGTGTGGACGTGTATGATAAAGATTGGGAGACGGGGCGTTATTAAGCGTCCAACTCTTGGTTTGGACTCAGGTCGTGATCTCAGGGTCGTGAGCCAGAGCCCTGCTTTGGGCTCCACACTCAGTGCGGAGTCTGCTGAAGACTCTCTCTCCCTCTTGTGCTTTCTCTCTCTAAAATAAATCAATAAATCTTAAGAGAAAAGATTGGGCGGAAAGGTTCAGCTTCCCAAAGCCTCCAAAATGTTTTCGGCAGGAGCCCTGGGGGAAATGCTGTGTCCCCACTAAGAGACGCACAGTGGCCTCTGATTCGAAAGAGCTTTCCAGCTTCTCAGCTGTGTCAGGACAGAAGCACCCAGCGAAGTAGTCCTGTGCCTCTCCCCCTTCCAGGATGCCCCTGTCAAGGAAGGGTCAGACGACACCCTCTCCGCTGGGACCCGAATAGCCATGTGCCCTGATTCTGTACACGGGGACGGGAACTGCCTTAAGGGCACAGGTCCCACATTTTCTCTTCGGATGGACTCAATCCATAACTCAATCCATGAACATTCACTGAACTAGGAGCTCCAGGAGCTCCCTCGCTTCTTCCCTGGAACAAATGGAAACACAACCGGGCATCACGCCGCACAGTGCCCAGGCTCCGCTCGAGTGACCACATGACCTCCCTGATTTGCACCCAGGTAAGCAGATGGGGAAAGGGCTCCTCTGCATCTAAAGGTAGAGAGGAGAGACAGGGAGAACGACTACAACCCCAAGTTTCAGAATCGGGAAGTCATTACAGCAGAAAAGGAAGGGGAGACCGGAGTTGGCAACTTAGTGCTCTCACGGCTTTCGCGAGCTGCCACCTTGCACGCTCGCTGCGGGATGCTATTCTCGGGAAGCCGGGGCTCCATCTGACGATCCGGGGTGGGGGAGAGCCGGGAATCACTCGCTGCGTGCCAGCAGGATGCAGAAAGCCAAACACAAAGGCTCGGGCACAGGGAGGTGAGAGCATCCATGAGGCCTGGAGAGGGCGCAGCCAACCCGCCCCCCCACCCCGCCCCCCGCCCCCCCACCCCGCCCCCCGCCCTGCACGCGCCTTGGCTGACCTGGCCCCTTGGCTGATCTGGCCCCGCTTACCTGGTCCGCTCGGCCCCCGGCTGGAGGCCCAAGCCCGATGGTGACAGTGAGGGCACTGCGGGGCCGTCCAGGGGCTGCTCCGGGAGGGGCGACGGCAGAGGCGCAGCAAGCTCGGCGGGCGGCGCGGGGGCCTGCATGGTGGGCGGGGCGCAGGACGCCTTCCTGCCGGCCGAGGAGCCTCTTCGAGCCACCCAGGACGTGTCCATGACCCTCACGCCCATGCTGGCGAGGGACACAAAGACACCCGCTTACCCACGCGTGCCCAGGAGCAGGCGCCCTCCCCCGCACAGCGGACACATTCAAGCACGTCCGCCAGGAGAACAGCAGCACAGCCTTAGCACCCTCCTGGGCCGGGGAAGCGAGGCCGGGCTGGGGCGCTGCCCCGCCCGAGGCTGCTCCGAGCCCGGCTGCACACGGGCGGCCCCGGCGCGCCTGGCGGCTCCGCTTCCACCCTCTGCCAAAGCCAGCTGGCCTCAGGATCTGCGTGTGGAATCCAAGCTTGCCCCCAGAGCAGAATGCAGCCTCTCTGGGGCTCATTCCCTCCCCCAAGTGGGAGATGGAAGTGGGCAGGGCTGGGGTTGGGGGCGGGGAGCGGCAGAGGCAGCATCGCACTAGAAAGTGGCCCTGACCAGCAGGAAACATCTAGATATCCGTCCTCCTGTTTGTCACTTGGGGTCTAGGGCACAGGCCCTAGTCAGGACTCCTGCACTAGCCCCGGGACCCTGGCCGAGCTACAGCCTCCGCAGGCCACACCCGCACGTCTATGCGGCAGGTGAGGGGCTGACTGTGCCTCCGGTCCCTCCGGGCTGCGATTCAGTTGTAACCACGGAGACCCGCTTCCACTAAGTCGGCCAAGCAACCAAACACGGCACATTCACCCTCTCGCAGAGCTCACTAAAGGCATGGCTTGTTCTCAGAGACTGAACGTGGCCTCGTAGCTACCCGAGGATACCGTACCTTTGGATTTTCCTAAGGCTGCAGGGACAGAAACATACAGATATTAGTGTCAAAAAAACTATGCCTTCCTTTGGACACACAGGATGTCTTGTCAAGGTCAGGGGCTGAGAGTGAAGCTTTTGCTGTGCCGTGAAACGGATTCAGTTCGGTTGGCCTCTCTGAAGGGGCTCTTCTGTTTGAAGGGGCGAAGATCCTATCCTTTGTTCCAATGTGAACGGAGAGAGAAGCCGAGAGCAGATACTGGTGTGTGTAGGGGGAGGGGTGTGGGGGGAGCCGGTGTCCCAAGGGAGAGTAAAAGTCGGTAGAACTAGCCATCTGCTGGCTTCCCAGTTACATGGTTTAAAAGGCTATTCATTCTTTCCTCTGGTCTAGAAGCTAACTGGTACTATGGTATGAAGTCAAGATCCTCACTGACTAAACCAAGATTGGACGTTTCTAGTACTAAGGGAGACACATGCGTGCAGGAGGGAAACCTCCCAGCACCTGTGTCTGCCGCGTACACACAGGCACAGCGGGGTGTGGGTATGGGGGTAATCAGGTGCTTACTCTGACCCACACCCATCAGAAGCAAAGGGCTTGTGCACTGTGAACTCTGCCCACCAAGAAGGGCATTCAGAGACCAGCAGTGAGATTCAACAAACCAAGAAAAAAGGCTCAAATTTGGAGACCGGCTGTAGCGGGTAGGAATTGGGTCCTTTAAGGAAGTGAGCCGTGGGGTCCAGCCTGCAGAGAGATGGCAGTAACGCTGAGCAGGCACTGGGATGGGGACAGCCTCCTGACGCTCTTCCTGCCATTGTTACTGTTCCTCACCTCCCTTGTATGGCTCTGTGGAGGCACCTGGGGATTTAGCGGGGGGCAGTTCCGGGGGCCGGGTCTCTTTCCAAGACCCACTAGTTCTCAAGTCGTCATGGATCTGAGGACTCACCACCAAAAAAATAAGCACCTTCTACAGGACATCCAGAATCACTCTTGGGGGGTCAGGCAAAACTTGGGGGGAAAGTCCGGTTGCATTTAAAAGGGACTGCAAGGGACACAACTATGAGCTTCTGAATTTATCGGGATGAAAAGCGCCAAGGTCAATCTCACCCCATTTTCCTTATAATTTGTTCTTTGACTTAGGATGACCTTTCCGTTTGGGGGTGGGGAGGGAAGCACCAGGGGAGCGTGGGCTCCAGGATCAGGGTTCCTGAGGGGGGGGCCTTCTACTTCCAATGGCATCTTCAAGCATCAGCAGGCTCAGACATCAGGCTCCCTGCTGATCTGGTTTCCCAAGCGAAGGCACCAGCTAGGGCATGGGGGACGGACCAAGCAAGACCCGGGAAGTATCCGCAGCAAAACTCAGCAACCAAGAACTAAGAGCTGAGCACACGCTCCTGCTTTGACACAGAGACTGCCGTGCCATATGCAATCTCCACTCTCCCCGCTGAAATTCCTTTCTGAGGGGAGGCAGCGCCTCCCCTTCCTAGTGCACGTGCATCAAACATTCGCAGATCTTTCGAAAAGCAATGCAAATCTTTACAGAGTGAATCAGTCACAAAGGCAGCGCTCCTGGCTGGGGGCGGGGGGAACTCAATGCATATTCGCTTTCAGAAAACAAAATTGGTATAAATAAATGGAATATTGAAATGTCTGAATGTCTACATAAAACCCAACCCGAAGACAAAAATTATAAAACGGCTTGGCACACTGCCACAGAGCAGAAGCTATTCAAAGAGGGGAGAACACAACCCAAAGGTTATACTAAGTTTCCCTGGGAAAAAGCAACAGTAGCCAGAATCAAGAAACTGAAGGTGTTTACCAAGACCGGGAGGGAAGGGTAATTAATCAAACACAATGGACTCCATAGAAGTCACTGAACCAGCCTGGATGGCAAAGATTTCCCGTGGCCCACTGCTTCCTGGAGAAAATTTAGAGGAACTGGCTTTCAGACCCCTTTAGAGATGACTCCAGGGCAGAGCAAGAAGGCAGAGGCCAGGAAAAAGCTCTAAGAAGCAAAGGGTTTGGAAATTAATAAGGAAGCAGGAGTATGTTCCAGAATCCCACAGGGGACCTCAGGGCAAGCCTCTCTTACGGTTTTTTCTGGGTCCTGTGGGAGTTGGGAGCAAGGAGGCAGGACAGGAGTGCCTGCATTTGGCCCTGGGATGCCTGTCTCCCACTCCTGTCTTTTAGGGTCAAAGAGTCAAGGGGGCAGGGAATTCAGAGCTCTGAGCAGCTCATCACTGAGGTGCACGGAGCGGGGGGGTGGACCCAATGACAATTCCTACTGACACACAATCCGCTCTGCTGAACTCCTCCTAGTCTGCTGGGACCTCATATTTGTGTGGAACTCATCACAGGACACACTCTGTACCTTTCCTAACAGACTGTATCGGGGAATAGGTTCTGGAACCATCTAAGCCTCTAGACCCAGCTAAGCCACTGACTCAGTAGAGCTCTCTCTCCATCTACAGAATGAGGCTAATACCTCCCATCCCACTTCCCGCGTTGCCATGAAGGTAATTTACAGTGACTGAGTGGCAAGGTACATTTAGCATGCCCTCGGACCCTCACCTGGGGGAGGAAGCCACGTGGCCACTCAAGGGGCCATGGTGATGGGTGAGGGTGTGCCCCATAAGAAGTCCATCTAGTTTTGCTAGTGACATTTTATGGGGTCGACAAGCTGGAGAACACAGAGAATCACAGGGCACCTTCGTGGAGGGAAGATAAAGGCTTGGTAGCTGGATGGTAAGGAGTTGGTCCTCCGTTCTGCTCACCCCAATGCTTCCGGGGAGCAGCGCCACCCTCTGGAAAGAGGGATTTGGGGTTTGAATCCCAGATTTTCTCATTACTGTGTGACAGCGATGAGTTACGGAAGACCAGGTTTCCTCTGATGGTTCTCTGTCCAACCTCAGGGTTGTAAAGAACGAGGAGAACAGTGTTTACGAATCACCAAGCACCTGCTAAGAAGCCAGTAAGTGGTAGCCTTGACAATGATGCTCTGTCCTTGTAGGCGCCAAGGGTAGATTTTTTTTTTTTTTTAATACTCAAGGACAAGGACAGACAGTGAACCTAAGCCTAAAACAAGCTTACGGGAGGGCGACAGAAGCACGCAGTGCAGTGAATCAGGCCAGCGGGAGATGGAGACACCGGGAAAGACCCCATCTGGGTCACACCACCCAGCTTTACAGGATCTGCCATGAGACTGACATCCCTTCCTAACAGAACTGCAAAGACCTGGGGAGAGTGGCAGTTCTCCGACAGAAGTAAGGGGAACATTTTTTCATGTGTCTGATAGCCATCTGTATGTCTTCAGACACATGAAAAAATGTTCATCATCACTCGGCATCAGGGAGATACAAATTAAAACCACATGGAGATCCCACCTCACACCAGTTAGAATGGCCAAAATCAGCAAGACAGGAAACAACGTGTGTTGGAGAGGATGTGGAGAAAGGGGAACCCTCTTACACTGTTGGTGGGAATGCAAGTTGGTGCAGCCACTCTGGAGAACAGTGTGGAGGTTCCTCAAGAAGTTAAAAATAGAGCTTCCCTATGACCCTGCAATTGCGCTACTGGG